>JAARMF010000078.1:25585-50712 GCA_022844705.1 Toxascaris leonina
AAAGACAGGAAATCGAAACGACTCCTCGAGGAGCTAGTATTCTGAAAGTGTGGTGTTCCTCAGATTGAGTGGAGTCGATTCGTAACGACTGAAACGCTCTCCCGTTTAAAAAAACAATGCTAGAGAAGCCAGCGTCACAACCAGAAATAATAAGTTCTGGAGTAGCTTACTTACTTACTTACTTATTTACTCAGAAGTTGCTCTATCTGCTTCCTCCTTGAAGCTACTGCTCCCATTCAGATGCGATGACTGCCAGTTTTTCAGTCATTGATTTGAATCACCCTGTGGCTAGGCGGACCGTGCACAGAGCATTTTTATGAGTTCATGCTTCAGGAGCGACGGTGTGGATCGGGCAACACCGCTTAACCCTGCCCCACTACAGGGGGAGACCATAACCGACACTAGAACCTTTAAACCGCTGGCCGACGCAGCGACCTCACGAGCTGACCAGCTCCAGCGACTGCACAAACCAAGAACACTAAGTTGATGGCAAAGGAACAAAACTTTGTTCCCTAAGTAACCGACGAAATCGCTAACTGCCGTCGAAATCCAGCCGGAAGCAAGCACATTCCCATGAGATCCTGATTGCGGCTGACGCAACACACCTGATCCCCTCCAATGCGGAAAAAACGATTGCCATGTAATTCAAAACAGCAGTCAAACTAACACATGACTGAAAAATTTTTGCGCCCCGACAACAAACATTCAAATAAAAGAAAGTTCGTTGCGGATGTTGCGAACGAGCCGAACGGGAAAATTTAGTCCGAGTTTGTCGTGTGGGACGCAGAGAGACTTCTTTTGCGACATCGTCTAATCGGGTCGTCGGATGGTTAATCAATTTGTTTTGTATTGGCAGAGTGACCGGAAGAATGATTGTGCGTTTATCGATTTGCTTTGTTTTCCGATTTTGTGACCAGTTTGTCGCACAATTCGATTTGTCGCGCGACATTCGACGGTCGAAGCAAGGACTTAACAACGTTTGCTATTGCTTATGCTAGAACGATGATTGCGAACCTAGATGCTCCGTCTGTTATTTCAGTTTTGCAAATGTAGCTGCCTAAAATTGCAATTTGCATCCACTATGCTTTGTTGCATATATATAGAGGATGCCGTTTGTGATATCTGAATTGTTGTTTGAGGCAGTTTCTCAGTTCCTATCACTTGATTTACGACAATGTTAGTAAAGTTTCTTGATGGCATTAGATTATTTCATGAGACTGAAGGTACTTGTATATCGCAGGCTTGGACGTGATTTGTTGACGCTTTGTCAGAAAATTGTGCATCGCTTTCTCGAGATTATATTCTCTCGGATTTAGGCAGTTCGTCTCTTGCCGTATTCGACATGGGCATCACTTTCAAATGGCGAGGAACTTTATTATCGTAAGCGTTGCACTATAAAGTTTGCAGTTCCGCTTTGCACTGATGTGTAAGGAAGGTGGCTGATGATAGCATCATCAGTGCCCTTTACTGTGCGATAGGTGAAGCCTTCATCGACTCATTGTTTCTTTCATATTGATGCGGATCTCAGGTATTTTACGTTGCATTGTTTCGGAAGGCTGTTTTTGCTGAGGCGTCGAACAGCATTTTTGCTGCCTTCTTGTAGCTCTGTTTTTGTGCCTATACTCGCAGGATAAAAGACCTTCGAGGTTTGATGGAGTATACATACCTCGATGGGGAAATCAGAGAGGGATTTCCTCGACAAGTGGAAGAAGCGTCAAGAACCACGTTTTATGTATACGTGTATAAATATTATATATAATATATACATATGTTCTTGACCAAATAATAATATGCGAGAGTGCGTATTAAACGTCTCTACTTGTATTGCATTGCGGTTAGCAGTGAGTGCTATTGCCTCGTAAGTTTTAGTAATCAGCTCAGTGGTGGTGAAAAGATTCATATTCAGAAAGGGCATCAGAAATTCAAATAGATGATGTTTCGTAGGAGTATTATTGTAAATGGGGTGGGGGGGGGGGGGGGGGGGNNNNGGGAGGGTGAGAAAAGAATAATTGTGTATTTACGCTCCACATAGCAGATTCAGTGGGCTGTCGAACGACCGAAAATTTGATGGGAGATATATGAATACAATCGTACCATATTCTAAAGATTCATTGTTTGTTGTTGCTATCTTTCAACTTCACCAGACAAACATTACACCATTCTATCGAGTATCAAAGAATTTGGGCTATTCATTCACATTTTTAATTGTTCAATTAAGTANTTTGGGCTACTCATTCACATTTTTAATTGTTCAATTAAGTAATATTAACCGTTAAACCACCCCAATCACTGATAATGTACAAATAAGTCAACAGTTACGAAACCGTTTGATTTCGCCAACGGCGTTGTTCCTCCGTTGAAATTACCACTTGGAGTTGCATTCAAGTTTTATTCTTTGAATTTTTATGCATCAAGCTCATATGGCAGTTTAATTTTGCAAGCGTCCCGAGATAGGTGACAAAGCGATTCGATGAAAATAACAAAAAGAGAACACGAGAAGTTTTGTGTTAACTTTATTTGAAGCTATTGGAAATATCTTAGAGTTGGAATAGTTGCGTGTGGTTGTGCTTAGAAGAAAGTTGAGTAGTGTGTTATTAAGATAATTGTCCAAAAGTGCTACAACTGGTCGAACCATATGCAAGAAGAATTCATAAAAGGTGAGTGAAGTGAAGCGGATGCATGATCCACAATGATTGTTGTGACCATCCACTGTGATCACTAACTAACCTCTGAACATGAAGTTCGAAAACATTACTTCTTTCTAGAAATATAGCTTGCAGTTAGTTTATAAATCACATTCTATACCAAATGTTTATACGTCCAATTCTCGTTTAAATGGCATAGATTGTTGCGGGAAAAGAGAGAAGGTGGGGGCATATTTCACAGCAGATAATGAATTTGAGGAAAAGGGGGGGGGGGGTAATGAACGGAGACCATTTACTTATTTTCAACTGGAATTTGTTCTTCCTTTATAATCGATAGTATGCTCGCAGAAGCTTTTTTTCCTCTTTTTCCATCTTTAATTCAATATTCTTAATGCCCATCAACGATTCATCAATCAGTAACAACAATTGTCGAGCAATTTAATCGCAATTCACTGAAGTGATTTTTAAAAAGAGACTTAGTGACAAATCGCAATAAAACATTGCCCTTCGATGAGGTTATTTCTTAATGTTACAATCTTCTACTTCCCCAGCACAACTTAGTGAAGATTCCTATTGTCTTTGTTCTTTGATCTTGAACTCGTCTCTTATTCTTCCAATAATCTTCGACTTCCTGAATTATCGTTGGCTATTACGGCATCATCGAGTTGAGGATAAGAATATCTCTGACCATAAAGTTTGGCAATTTCTTTGGTCTCGATCGACAGAAATGTATTCAATTCAACGGGGCTGAAAGTCGCAGAGTAAGGACTGTTCCCTATCTGTGATTGCCTGATGGTTTGCTTGTCTCGTACTTCTTTTCGTTCTAAACCTCTCTTCAGTCACCTTTGTGATATACCTCCACCTACGTCTATTACCTGAACGGTGTTTGCGTGATGACGTTCTCATTAACCACAATATGCCCACTCCCCGAACACGAGCTAATTCCCAATCGGGTTCGTAGATGTGAAGGATGAAGGATTGACTGCAGCGATATTCCTTATTTATTTGAATAAAGAATTATCCCGTGTATAGAGCGGATAAATCTAGATAAGTTGGTCATTGATGGTGTCACATTAACGATAGAACGTATCATTTTATATTTTGTGCTCGATTTGCAATAATCAAAATTATTTGACTTGATAGTGTCTGACATTTGAAACGTTTCTAAATTGGAGAGGAAAATATTTAGAGAGTAGCGAAACGTCACCTTCATAAATAAGTAAGAATACGTCGAACTATACAGGCTTCGATATTAACGCGAGTGAAAATTGGGCAGAAAATGTTGGAGGAAAATAAGAGAAGTGAGAAATCGTTCACTTTTGAACAGTTCGATACGAATTCATGCGTATATTTTATCACTTCAGAGGGATAAAGATATCATCCGCTCCTTACTTACTCATCGAGATATTTGGGAATGGTCGCTTCTTCTTCCCATCTTCCTCCACCCGTTCCTTTTCTCTGCCCTCTCATTTCGTAATGACATCGATGGCAACGTAATATGATGATTACTTTGTGCAAATTCACATACATTAATGTTGTCTTTTTGAGTGTATCTTCATTGTGTTTGCATGATTCATCTTGTCATTGTGTAATGTGCAATTTTCGGCGATCATCGAGGATTTGCAACGGAAATCTCGCTTATCCTTCGTTCATTCGAATTATCTCTTCTCTTACATTTCCGCTTTCCGTTGTGTTCCATTTTTTTGGCGGTGTTGCTCAACGATTTTACTCGATTAATGGCTGCTGATATTGCATGTGGGCGTCGTCAATTTAGGATGAATTTGTGCACCTAATTCAGAAGATAGACTTGAATTCGCAGTTTGCCTATTTTTTCATCTTTTTTTTTTTGCATTTCATCTTCCTTTTTTTGTAGAATCTTAACTGCTAAATTTGCATCACTGCTCAAATCTCTGTTCTCATCCACTCTTTACCTGAGTTTGGAGGTAGGATTTGCTTACCTGTGATGGGTGTGATCAATGCATTTGTCGATGTGTTTTAAATGCATATTTTGGTTGATAGGTGTTGCAAATTTCATTGTAGGTCCGTTCGGTTTTTGTGAAATGAAAAGAAGGTTCTTAGGATAAGTTTGATATTTGTATTATCTCGCAGTTATCGTACGGTCAAGCATACGCATGAGGTTAGTGGGGTGCGATGCTTTCAATCGTGTTTAGGATTTTCTGTGCAAAAGTGCAGGTCATTCTATATGAGGTGCACCGTGCAATCCAATCGGTATTCTTGCCTGCAGGGAACCGCAATCTTCGACATTTAGACATATAGAAATGTCCTGCAAACTTGATTTCTTCATAGAGGAATATTCGAATAAATCTCCATCTTTCTTAATCTCATCACATATTCCTCTACCCGTCATGTTCCGCGTGCACATAATGTTTATTCTTATAACTTAGTCCAAAACTTCGGGGATTTATTTCTGTGAACTCTGCGAGCATCTGAATTCAAAAACGAGTTATATGTTTCACATGCTCTTCCCGAACGTTCAAACGGTACATATCAAAGAAAACGAATGGTATCGATGGATAAAACGATGGTGATGACCGAGGGGTGCAGTGAGCTTCGCTTGTCGTTTCGTTTGAACGAAAGAGCGACGCAAAGGCCGATGCACCGCTGATTGTTTGGTGCTCGGTAGGCAAGCTGGAGCGTATGTGTGTGCACTTGCGAATTACTTCATTTCGCGTTGCGGGAGCCGGTTGAAGCGTTCTCTCTCACCTTACTAACCAACCGAAACGCCTATTTTCTCGTCATGCGATCGGCCGCATCGCAATGCCCCTCATCAGCTGTGCTATGGAAAGCGACCCGATTTGGAGAGCGTAATGCATCATCCATTCGTCCGCTAGTGCTTGTTATAATATTACTTTCGCGTTGATATTCTTCGTTTTTCGTTGTCTCTATTCGGTAGCATATTTATCTGCATCTCATAATTTTTATTAGTCTCTAGTCGATGTTTGTATGTGTAATCAGCAGCTATGGGATACCATTTGCGGATGCACTAAAATGAGTACATAAAAGAAATGGGCGTGCATGTTTTGCTTTTTTTAGTTGGGCTCGTTTTATTTGCATAAGTGTTTACGAGAAGTGAAGTGGCGTGTGTATGTCGTTCATCTCGTAAAGTGTTTAATCGCTTTACGAGTAGCCACAAAGCATTGTTCTTTTTCATTTTCTGTGTTAATATCATTCCTCGAAATATCTCCACTTGGCTAATCATAAACCAAATGCTTCGTTTTTTGTATTTTTGCATATTTAAAGTTCTGATGTCAATGTCATATATATATCTGATTGTCTGCATGGAGGGTATGTTCAAATGATGAACTGCTGAGGTCAGCATTAAGAACTCAGGGCAAGTGTTATTCTACGCTTAACATGATTACTGGATGTTGAAAGTAACCTGTAGGAGCGGTTGGATCGCTTGAAATATGAGGACTTTATTTTGCTATTTTTAAAAATTTATAGATAACTCAGGAATACAGATCGGTAAAATATGGACAAACTTGAAAAACACATATTGTGCCAACTCTTGTGGCATGCTTTGCCATCTGTTTTAAGCGTGTTTTATTGGTTCGAAAAATAGAGGGGAAGTATTGGAAAGTTCCCGGATTCAGTATCCTCGCAATCTGCTTTGATGACGTTAATAATTGTCAAATTTATGTTGAAAGGTTTTTTTCCCCAAATGGGATTTTTTTGGGAGCAATTAGTATTATGCTTATATGAGACTACTGACTTGATATAATAGAGTCATTTTGTTGTTCACTATGAGCATAATGTCGTTGTGCATAATTCGATTCAGTTGTCTGTTTTGAATAGGAGAAGAAAACTTTGCAAATTGATAGCCATTTGCCATTGACAGCATCGTGCTTTCCTTATTAACTCTTTAAGAGGGAAACATTTGCTGTATCTGTGGAGTGACTTCTGTTGCCACAAAATATTCACGCAGACGGATATATGTTTGCCGAAGGCGATGAATGCCCACTTAGATGATTCGGCTCGTTTGCGGTGAAGACAAGAAGCCGTAAACAAACATAGCTTTGCTTGCACTTTCTACTCAGTAGTTATCGATTTGCTATCCGATCTATAAAGGGTGCTACATAAGTCATAATTCTTCACTTGAACCCCTCTAATCATCATCTGCTTGATGCAACTCTGCTAGCGGAAAGCCCGAACGATATAGGCGAACTCTGAATTCGCCGCACATTTATCGAAGTCGGTAAGAAAAATGCATCGAGAACGGTGAACTCCATCGATCGTATAATCGATCATTTAGTACGCCAAAGGTGCTGACCTTTAACGCAAAATTTACTGAAATATTTGTCTCTAACCAAAAAGCAGATGAATAATAAATAGAGCTCATTAAGCTAATGCTTGCAGAGCACTTCTGATTGCTTCGTAATGTGAAATAATAGAGTGTATTTTATTGTATACTGAAGGCAACTCCTTCCGATTAACTTTCCAACAGCACTCAAAACGGCGGTTTGTTTGACTTCAGATTGACGGCATTCATATGCGGCACAATCGTGTCGTTTTTGAATTGCTTATAGCCGTATTAGTGATTGGAGTGTGATCGATGAGAGTTGTTGCGTATTTTCTACGAATTGTTGCGACACATCGCCTCATAGTATACGTTTATGTTGTCTTGTTTTCCTATTGTGACTCATCACAAATAACCAACAGCCATTTTAGTCATTCAATTATATTTTATAGCTATTAAATAATTTCAAATTACCAAAAGTAATAATTTTTGAATGTTCAGAAAAAGTTGCTAAATTTTGGTTTAGGCGAATGAATGGTAACTAATTTATATGGCATTTTTAGTGTAACTAAAGTTTATGAATTTTTTTTGCGTCATTTATGATTGTATATACAGATAGATTTATGGGGAAAAAATTCGATGAGAGTATCATATTATCGCTTCGCATAGAATGAGTCTCTAACTTTCCTTTTTTTGTGCAGTAGAGCTTTATCGTTTCGCAACATAAAAGTGTTGTTTTTACATATAGAGAGAGATATTGTAAGCGATGATGTAACATGGCACTTTATTCGAGGAAAATGGGAGTTTGGTGTTAGGTGGTGCTAGGTGTGTGCAATGATGAGCTCAGCAATAATTGTGGCAATGTTGTATTGATGCATAATGATTATAGCCCCCTTCCATTGCCTCCTCCCTCATACCTCAACCACATATCTCCGCTATAATTATAGAAATAAATAAGAATCGAATAGCTTGTTGACTATAGCACTTGCATTGAAAAGAGCAATGAAGTACAACCTTTCGTTGATGTAAGCGGCATAAAGTGATAGGTATGCGACGGACAATAGTTAAGTCGTTGGAAAGCTCAAAAATAATTTCCTCCGTACGATCGGGTTTTCCTATTTGATATTCTCAATTTTGTGTGACTCTATTTATGCTCATTTGATGATCAATACAGATGCATATTCAGTTGATAAATGCTAAAAGAAGGAGGGGAAGGGGGAGATACGGCATCGAACAGCCAAAGCTAGCCACATTAGGGGTCATTTATATGGTCGGCACAATGTTTGCATTATAGTGCAACAGGGTATGCTGTTCTGTGTTATTATCATATAATATAGTGAAGTGGGCATAATGGCCCTAGTATCAAAGTAGTTTTATTGATGTTTCTTTTTATAGCGATGACGTCGACGGTGACGCATTTCGTATACAAACGTAGATGTGTTCTGTACTCTTATTATGATGCTAGAAAGAGCTTGGAGAAAGAAAAAAAAGATTTATCAATGCGTTGACTCATCTTGCTAAATTTCATTCTGTTCCTCTTTTTCCCCGTTCTCTCTATTCCTTTCTTTCCCACTCTCCTTATTTCCCCTCTTTCCCACCCCCTCCATTTCTCTCCACCCCCACCCTCCTTTTTTTGTCCCCCCCCCCCTGATGCTTGTTTCTCCATCCTCACTCATTCTATTCTTCCTCTTCCCATTCTCGCTGTCTCTATCCTTCCCTACTCCATGCCTTTCACTGAAATAGGGCATTATCTGATATTGTCAGATGCGTAAAAGGCTAATGACTATCGCTAACTAATTGAAAATACGTCGCATAAACTATGAGGATGTGTCACAATCACTTCCCCTATAGCAACAATTAATCTCCGCTCATTGATAAGGAGAATAATCAACGCTAGTTTGAAATATTTTTATTGTTCGATATGTACTGAGTGTATTTTTTCACAGTTGCTGTTGAGTTTGTCGAGAACAGTGCTTGTATTCTTTTTGCAGTGGCTAGCTGAATTTCAGTAGCGAATCAGTTTTGTGTCGAGCTGAAAAGCTTGTTGTCAAATCGTATATGGCGACGCATTTGGTGATGTTCTTTAGAGTATGGCTCTCGAAAGCAGTAGTAGCAAGGGAAACTGAACCACCAATGTTAGATTAAGTGAACAGTCAGTTTACCACAGAGCTAAGGCGCATTATCACGCAGGACTGCTTTCGCTTCGTTTTTTTTTTTCTCTATGTGTAATATTCAATTGTTGAATAAATTCAGCGATGCATAGCTTCGTTTTCAAATTTGCGCGATTATCCTCTGTTTTGATGGTATTCAATTAGTTTCAGAAAGGGCGGTATGAGATGTCGTTGGTGACCGTGCAACGTTCTCCAACACCTAGCGAGAACGCAGATTTCGATCATCCGGTTTGCATTCACTTCTTTCGCAACCAATTTTATTGTTTCCTTACCTGCAATGCACCCGCAAATTTGCATTTTCAACGCGATTACGGTGGTAATATATCAGTTCATATACGTGCGTAGGTCCAACCATCCATCTCTTTCCACGTAGGACACGTCGATCCACAGAGTCGCGAAGTCCGGTCTCCAAAAGACACGCTGTAGACTAGTCCATATCAGTAACACCTTGTAATTAATAGGGCAAGAAAGACATATTTTGTAAAAGGCTTGCATAGGAGATTTCAATTGCTTCTCAGATAATTGGTCCTCCATTTTTTGTCACCTTTAATGTATCCGTCGTTATGTGGAATGTTTTTGGCTGCTGTTCTTTCTGTAGTTTCTAGGAAAATATTTTTAACCGTTGTGACATCTCGTTGCTTATAACAGTATGTCACTTCCATCTGTTGTTAACGAAATAATTTTGTGGAATGAGATGAATGTTTGCAGGATGTGGATGTCTGCGAGTGTGGCTTATCGCCACGGAGGAGCAGGAGTGTTGCAAGCAGCGAGTGTTTCTTCTATGTGAAGGGAACTGCGGTCATCCTTCTAAACCATGATCGTACCAATGTGGCACACAGTTCTGCAAATGGTAAGCCTGCTATTCTTATCTGTTTATGGCATTGAATAAGATTTGTGGATATGGTTTGTCGGTGATAGGCGAAGAAGGAACGTCAAGATGGGTGTGGTGGTTCGTGTGCGTAATATTTGTGTCCCCTATCACTCCCTTCCCCTCCTTCCTGATCTTCGTAGATTCGTTAAAAATGGCGAAAGCTTACGACAAGAGATGAACAAGAGGATGTTCAATGCGAACGAATAACTTTTTTAATGACAAAAGGTCACTATCGGAAGCAGTTCCGATGTTATTGTACTTAGTTTTTATTGTTGAAGGGCAACAGCGCGCAAAATGTGGTCGGCATTTTTTTGTCTTCTTTAAATTGATTAATAAACAAACTTTGAATTGATTAATGAATAAAGAGTTAGAATGTTCCCCTCACGTTTTCATCCACTCGTGTCCCTATCATCGTTCTATCTGATCGTTTTTGAGCATGAATATAACATCGATTTTTATGAGGGATAAGGTGAGAGGGCGTATATGTGTCTATGGGAGATGGCTGTGATGGTAAGCATTCAAGGATGCCTCTGTCTGAACATCTGCTACCTATCGTTTGCTACCTATAAAATTGCAAACAAAGCTAGCCAGTCTTCTTATATTGATAATAGTTTCTGGATTCTAGGAAGTCTTGGAATTTTTACAATAAATGGCAATAAAAACTGCTGTGTATTGCCCAAAACATGTACCATACCTATCGCAATTAGAACGTCAATGTTCAAATGCAGAAATCCGTGGTTATCTATCGTAAGAGAGTCCATTTGAGGTTTGAAACATAAATTAATAATGAAGGTGGTTATGTTTTACCATTGGATCGTTCAAGATTGTATGCAGAGTAGTCGAGTCAGCGATTGTTTTTGAAGACATTTTACTAGCAATTAAAAGGCGTCCGCTTGTTCAGGAGAGATCGAGGAGCACCTGCAGGCAATGTTGCGCGTGCTACCTCCACAGGACACGCTGACGATGGCCGTCAGGTTGCAACCGAATAGCGACCAAGATTGTTTACAAGATCATGCGAGATACTTGGCCGTGGTAGCATCATCATCCCGCCCGGACATCGACGATTCCCATGATGCAAGGGAATGTGTACTTCTCGGATTGGATTGCCTACCTGGTGACAAGGCCACGTTCGTTTTTTATTGCTATTAGTATCAGCTTGTGCTGATCATGTTGTAGCTGTATTCATTGAAAGAGCCATATCTTCGGTGGTGATTATGTGATGATGATTAATGACAGAACTACTTTTTAGTTGCAAATATTACCAACCTTTTTTGAGAGTACTGTATGGCTGTTAATGACTAAAATCATGGGTTGGTATTTCGATCCATTACTTCATTAAGTAATATTAGCCAGGGAATTTTAGCATCGCTTAAGTTCGGCTGTGACATACTTTGTCTATGCAGACATCATAAAAAGGCGCTGTCTTTTTAAGGAGTTCACCTAGCCTGTTTCATACTAAATTGGCTTTGATGATTCTCTTTTCCATGTAGAAATGAAACGGCTCATTCTCATTGTTGCTGTTAACATTGAGGTTGATTGATAAACGTGTATATCGCTCTTTGCTACAAGCAGTCAGGGAAATGTGATGGTATTGCGGGTGCAAAAGTATTGGTGCTATGCTCTTTGTGCTTAACGTGGCTGTCTTTTCGCGGCCTATCTCGAGCATTTAGCTTTCTTTTCTTATACTTATTGGCAGCCATAGAAGTCATTAGACAGAATAAATTTTGCTCTGATTCCTTCATAGTTTTTAAAATGAGTGCACTATGTTGCTAAGAACGCCTTTTTGAGACGAGTTCCTTGACTCTTTAGAAATAAACTTACTACAGCGCTTTTTGTTTTTGTTTTTCAGTTATGTTTTTGAAGCATCATACGATGTACATAATCCATGATTATTTATTCAAAATAATTAGTTCCCTCCTGTGACGGGTACGTTTTAAGACAAGTGTTATTTCGTCTTTGAAGTCGCAATTCCTCATTTCTAAACCTCGGCTTTTCGCGTTCACGGCTGTTTTTGTGGGGTCGACGTAGAATTCAAGTTCGTCTTGTGGAGGAGACTTATAGACGAGATGATATTCGTTGTTCAGGATCGGAGTGGTGATTCCGATATTTGCTTCGACACACGTTCGACTCGATGGCGATGGGGGCATTGCAGTCGATTGCGACTCGTCATACCACCTTTTCCGACCAGTATCTGTACAGGCCATGTGGACAATGTTCCAATGTCTTCATAAAGTATATTAGTTACTTTCCTCAATTAAATTGATTACAATTCCGTATGAGTCATCTCAGAATGTAAAAATACCACAAAATGATTTTTCGATGACTCCAGTGATTGGTTGGAAGTAAAGGGGATGAGATGATTTTAGTGATTCATACTGTGCGGTATTCTCTTTGTAAATATATACTTGCAGAAGTTGGATTCGTATTTGTTTTCACTGTGTTGTCTTATGAGCAAGCAGGCTTTCTTTTGATGAAGCACATCTGAGAGGTGAGTATCGCTTACGTAGAGGATAGCTAGCCTGCAAGTTGTGTTGTAAGAATAAACAGAGAAGTGCATACAGTAAATGAAAGCTGAAACAAGTTTAAAGTTATTTTGCTTCATTCTTTTTTTTTGCACAGGAATTGCGAGAGGTGCAAAGTGCAAAGAACTCTCCATCGCAGATTGCGCGACCGGGAGAGCGCCTCGTTGATTACTATCTGCGACATATTTCCTCACAGGATGCAATACGCGCTGAGTGGTTTCTTTTTCAATTGCTTATTTTTGTGTTTTCTGAGATACATTTTCTGCTCGTTGATGTGACACTTCATTCGCACTGTTCGTTTTACATCTTACTAAAATTGCCTTATTAATGTTGGCATATTTCTTGTTTCTTTTGCGCTTCTACTGAAATCATCTAGTTGTGTGCATGATGATATTGACAAGAAAGTCTCCCTGCTTACTGTTTTCAATTAATAAAGAGGGGTCTGTCGCAAAGAGAAGAGAAAATAAGCTAGAACTTTAGTTCTCACGGTTCTTTCATAAACTGGTACCGAGAGAAACATGGCGATGAAGATAGTAACAGAATCACTATCGGTGTATGCTGATATTGATAGAAGTGCATTTGCAAACATTGTTGAGAATATCAGATCTCAGTACTTCACATCGAAATCGCTGTGCCCTCTCAACGTACCGAAATTGTTTATTGGCATGAATTTTATGGAGTTACTTGTTAGTGAATCTTGCTTGCATCTATCGAATCGGCTTGCGGACGGCTGTGATGTGCATGAAGTGAGAAGTTGACCAACTTTGCCTGTGTTCTACGCTTCCTTCACATCCCAATTTCATTTCACGAGCGATGACCGCGTTTGATAGGCAAAATTTGCTGTTGTTGGCATAAGTGGCAGACTTTCTCGCATACTTTCAGGGTGTTTCATGTCACTTTTAAAGATTTCTTTAGGTAACCACGACTTGTAGAAAGTCGGATTTCCCATTTTTCTGACGGCAGAGGGGAGTGAAGAGGGTTTGAAGGCGCTCGTTTACTATTTTTCTGAATCAAGATATCATTTTGAAATATTTTGAAAGGGGGTGTACGATCCTTCTTGGTGGTAGTACTGGTTGCATGCCTGGAGACGATGCATGAGTGCAATAGTGATATAACGAAACAAGAAGGTTTCCCCTTATGCATCAGCAGTGATGTGCGGCTGAACATCGCGACCTTGGCTTTGTGTTAAGAATGCACTTTCTCCCCTTCTGATCTCCTTCAAATTCTTGAACTCCTAAGCGTCTGCTTCTTTTTGAGTTCTTAAAAGATTGTTTGATTCAGGGAGCGATCATCCTCTGAATACGGTGTTGGAACATCGAGTGATCTTGGCGCAACAACGGCAGATGCTGAACGTTTCAGCTTCGAAGGTCGTGGGAGTGATAATTCAGGTATCGTTGATAATTTAGTAAGAAGTACGAGAAATCGCGGTGCAGCTCGCTGAATTTGCTTCCGTCGGCAGTGAAATTAAGAGGCACTATAGTGGGTTGTGCGTCTTACTGTTAGTGATTGCTTAGCTATGTGAACGAATGCTCAGGCTGTTTTATTGCCGATTTCGACTTTTGTTGGCAGGTACTTTATCGTGTTGATACTGTCTGAATGAAATATATGAAAGAACTGTATATCACAAATGCTTTGAAAATGTAGTACTGGTGGAAGATATGCTTTACTGAAAACTGTTCGTTATGTCTGTGCCATTTTTTGGTCTCCTGTTGCGATGAAAGATTTACGTTTAAACTGTTGTTGATGCAAAATTGGTCAAAACAACCGAATCATCTACAACATAGTTTTGGGATAAGTGCTCAGATTTTGGGATAAGCGTCCTGATACCGTCGTGTGTTGTGCTGATTTTTATATAAATACGGATGACTGAGTTTGAAGGAATGCAGGACGTTTGAAGCAGACTGTTAAAACGCTTACTTTATTCGTAATATGTAATGAAATATTCGAAGTTCATAAGTGCATTCACTTCTGTGAGTTGGATGGATTTAACTGGATATCTTTAGTGGAAGCACAAATCCACGATCATTTGAAAGAGGTAATGCAAACGGTGGATCTCGATGACGTCACCAGCAAGGATATCCGCCTGAAGGTTCAGATCTTTATGAAGTTGAATGCGGATTTCGAGAATTTTAGTGTACTTAATTTATTATAGTCGTTCTTCTTTCACGAATGAGTATGGATTTCGTTGTCCGGGGGAAGAGTGCTCACTGCTGATACATATCGGCAGGCGTTGATCCGTGACGAAGTCGTAAACCCGATTCTAGTTCTTTTGAATCGTTTGATTGTTTACAAAGGACGGAAATACTTTTCTTTTAAAACCCTTTCACCTTATCCTCAATATTTCAGCTTTTTTTTCGTATTTTCGGCGAAGCTGTTGTGATTCATATGTAACATATGAGATGTTACATTCAACTGATGGACCAAATAATGTGTCGTGCTAGTTGTTGATACCCGTTACTTCTCTAGAGAAATTGTTGTTGTGGGCAGACTTTCTGTAATAATTGACTATTTGCAAACGAACATTACTTTCAGGTTGAGGAAAGTATGGGTGTGAATTTGGATGATTATAAAGATTTTATCAGTCGACAAATGATGGTTATTATGGGCCAGATGGATAAAGCATCACAGATATTTCCTTATCTCTATCTAGGAACTGAATGGAACGCTTGTGATTGGCAGTGGCTCGAGAACAATGGGTAAGAGTTCGAGCAGAAACAGTTCATTTACTTTACTAAACACTTAATGAAGCGGCTATGGAATCATTTGAAACTGTCTATTTATAATAAATTCCGCGACTCTTGGCACGACCGTTGTTCGAGGATGTACTTTGGAAGTGAGTTACTCTAGGAGCGAGATGTAATTGCGAAATTTGAAGAGAACATAGTGAGGTGAAGAGGAGGGAGAGAGTTACTTGGCAATAATTATATTTCGGAGTTCAAATAATTTTTAGTAGCTGATGAGACATTGCCCTTTCGTGTCCTATTTCAATTCCTTTTTATTACCTCGCATGACAGAAAGCACTCACAAAGCAAAACTTTATCGATGAGCTGAAAACCCGAGGTCATATTTGCGTAAACCTGTCTCTTCAATTTACAACAGGTTTGTGCTGAGAACATTGCATCTCTCAAATTGTTGCGTATGTTTCGTTTTTCAAACTTTCGGCCAAAAAACATCTAATTTTCCATAGTTCGCTCTCGTAATTGTGTCATTGCCAGTGGGCTGTGGTCTCGAATTGTTTTTTCTTTGCATTCAGATGAAAATTTTCTTATTTGATCTTTCACATCGAATCCCTTCATGCAAATTTCTATGCGAATTGCCAGCTGTTGTATTCGAAGAGAAATTCATTCTCTTGTTGGAGATTGTCTATTTGTTTTGTGAATGAACTCATAACTTTTTGCTTGTTTAGTGAGACCATCAAATGTGTTGCAGAGTACAATATATAGTGAACGTGACGAATGAAGTGGAGAATTTTTTCCCGGCACGTTTGAAATACTTAAAAATTCGTGTATGCGATGAGGCGAGCACTGAGCTTCTCAAGCATTGGAACCAGACGAACCAGTTTATCAAGGAAGCCAAGTAATTATCGTTCATTACCACTTTATTCTCTTGCTTCTTCAGCGACTGAGTGAGAACGTAGACTCCGTTTTATTCACCTACCGAGTCTAATTAAAGAATTCAAGTTCAGGCTTCGTTTCGGGTGTTTGGCAAATATGTAAACTTATAATTGCATGTAGGAATTAATTCTGAGTATTTAGAAAGGAAAACCGATCGAAAGGGAGCGGGTGTAGAATAAGAGTTTTTAAATGAAGCATTTTGGTATATATCTTTATCTCAAAAGGGTGACCATGAGTGCTGATGGAAAGGTCGGTGAGGTTGATCGATCGGTAAATACTCAGGTGTTAACGTTATTTACAAGGAAAAGATGGGTAATTTGAACGCATCATTAAATATGCAAATAAGAGATAAAGCGAACGAACACCGTTACTTATTATCGCTGTTGGTGGGGATACCTCCTGAAGGGTTAAGAGAACGCCTCATTAAATACCTCTTTATGTCAGTGCAAATGTGCAAATGAATGCGGTCATTCTGTTTGACCAATTGGCCAAAATTACTTCGTCGCACGTGCAGACCTCTTACGAATTTGCCTTCCTACTGCGTCATCAGCTTGTCAATTTTGTTATGCGATGAATGCGGTTGCTTTTTGTTGAATTCTTCTATGGACTAGCTACGATTTTCAGAGAAGCTTATATGAAAACTAAAGAACTAAAGTTTAGTCACAAAGTCAATTTCAACCTAACTCATAGATGGGTAAAATTTGGTAACCAATGAGAGTATTGCCTACGGAAACGAGTGTCCCATAAGTAGAACAGGCAGAACCCCCCTTGTACGGTTGATCAGATGTTTTCTGCCTGCTATTTTCATGCATTGTTTCCATCTATTTCACTAATTATAATTTTTCGAGCCTGATACGTCTTTCAGAGAGAAAGGAAGTGCAGTACTAGTGCATTGCAAGAAGGGCATTAGTCGGTCGTCTTCTACGGTTATTGCATATGCTATGAAGGTTTGTTTACATTTGCTCACAAGCAGTTTCCTTCTTGCTTGTTCTTATATGCTTATTCGCAACCCAACCATTAGCATTTCAAATCCAGCACAGACGAGGTCTGTTGTTCGCTCAGTCGCTAGCCCGACCGGTGATCGTGGAAGTATATTTAAATGCTTAGATCAAGTCTTTAGCTCGTGTTATATGTCTTGTATATATATTGCCTCAAAGTGGCATTGCGACCATCCATCTAAGAAATGGGTGTTCCCGTTGGAGAAGAAGCCTTGGAAGCACCCTGAAGCTTACATATGGCTTATTCCTGTGAGGGCAATCAACATTGCTCTAGTAGGGCAACCATTGCTGTTGAACAAGCGATTTCATCCCTGCCATTCTGTCTAACGAGAACTCTGTGTTTGCAGTGTGCTGGGTGAGTCATCGTATCTGCGGATGTGGGGATGTTTCGTCCAGCGGGAATAACGGCCTTAGATGCATTCAAGTATAACAAACACTAATGACTAGTGTCTGATGTTGAGTTCATTATCCGCTTGACTTTTTCGAATATTTAGACATTGTTGGGGATATGGTGGAAATTGCAGTTTATGCTTCATCTTGAACATCACTACAAGTTCAAGATGAATGTCTAAACTTGGCTACCTTTTTTTATTGGAGCTTGTCTCTTCTCCTCTAAAAACTACTCCGTTGATTGCTGTGATAAATTAATTTACAAAGAGGGTATATGATGTTGGTGTCACCACCGTTGTTCTCATAATATCTGCTATAGTTCAATTTTTAAGGAATATGGCTGGGGTCTATCGCAGGCAATGGAACACGTGAAAAAGAAGCGTGATTGCATCACACCGAACAAAGGTTTTGTGGAGCAGCTCAGAACTTTTGAAGGTTCGCTTCTTGAGACATTTTTCTTTGGAAATATTGAACTTGGCTATAACGTGTTTGGTGAGGGCCGCATATCGAGCGTAAATTCAGCTCAGCTTCACATCTCCAATGCTGCCATATTTGTCCACCTTCTTTCATCTCTCTTCCCATGACTAAAATGGAGGATTCATCTCACGTTTCGTTTACTTTATCAGAAAACTATTTATTGCAATTAATGGAGAAGGCTTGTATGTTCGTAGCATATGCGTGCATGGCTGCTTGCGAGGGTCCATAAATTAGTCGTTGGAAACTGGAAGAAGCAGGTAAGTTGGTTATTATAATTGTTGTTTTGCAACCAAATATGTCGTGCACATCACCAATCGCAATAGAAGGTTCGGATGTGGATTAGAGTTGGAATTTATTTTTTTTGTTTATTTTCTTGAGAAGCTCGAAGAACAGATTCAGCATCTTCCATTGCTGTGACATTGCGAGAACTGAAAGAAAACGCTAGGAGTTGTATTGTTCGAGTATAAAATTTTTGAAAAGAACATCGTAGTGGTGGGAGCGAGTTTCTGATGGATGGCGTTTTTTGCTAGGATTGTGTTTGAATGTCAAACGTATGTGAAAATGTTGCGCAATTAGTGCGCATTCCTGCGAAAAAAATTTATTTATTCAGGTGGATATGCGCGTCGCCTGGCAGATCTGTGCAGATATAATCCCTTATTGCACTTATCGTGTGAAGTGCAAAAAGTTGTTCCATTTTGCTTTATGAACCTGAATGATACAAAAAATTGTTTTGAGTTTCATGAATCGAATTCAGCTTGTAAGGTGGATGGATATCCTCTATGATCACATGCATCGGTGATGTGAGTTGCAAGTTCATAGTTTCAGGTATGTTGGATGCATTCAAAAAGCGTGAACAATTCGATGCACCTCCGTCGACCTCGACGATATTACCTGAATCGTCAGTACGTAGTGAACGATGTCGACCACGTCGCAAGCATTTCATGTCATATCATATCTCGCATAATATTGTAAGCCGTTTCTCAGAGATGCTTGCTTCTCAAAGAAGACTTATACATCTATATTTATGTCGTTTAGCTTACTTGTGTTTTTGAAATCCTACTCAGGGTGTAGCAGTCGACGATCTGTTAGGAGGGGGGAAGGATTCATTCTTCAGGTCTCTTTGACAATTATCGTGATGGTAGCCTGTGTTTTGTGAGTGCACCGTTTAAAGATTTTCAATATTGGTTGTGAAAAGAAATTATAATTTCTGTGAGCTCATTTGACCAGTTAGCAGGATGGCAAGCAATGCTTCTTCGTTATCTCCTATTTTATTCATTTATGATTATTCTTTGATGCTTTTTAATAATGTTGTTCATCTATTTGCACAATTATTCAGGTAGACGTAGCGCCGCCGATGTGTAGTTGTGACAGATTAAGTGAACACGGTAGTACGGTACGAAGCCTGGTTGGAAGTTTCGAGGCGAAAGGCCGCGGTGACGATTCGCCACGGCTCTCGTCGCGTACGTCCGACAGTCACCTCGAACGACCTCCGGTGACATTCCGCTTGGAGAAGCTAGCAGATTGGAAAACACGACATTCTTTAGCAGTGTCGATGCCTCCTACATGTACAAATACATCTATAAGTCAAATTAGAGCGCTAACCATATCTCAGTGAGGATATTTCCGTCTGATATGCCTCTAGTCGCGCAGACAACCGCTAATTTTTTTGTTACGTTTACGCTGTCACATCGACAAATTTAGAGGGAGGGCAAACCTCGAGAGCTGTAATTTGCTATACTAGCTTATGTGACACGTAAGGTCAGCTTCCGATATACCTTTCTAGGTTTTAGTAATATTGCGTATGGTCAGTCTATGCTTCTTTATCATCGATATGAACGGCAGTGAGCGATGAACGCGCCAGCAAGGTTTATCAGCTTTGAAGTGTATTTAAGAATAATCCGCGTGTTGTGATGTTTAATATGCGTTGACTAGAGCATTCGTTGGAGAAATGCGCGAAGATGGGATGTTGGTTGTGTAATTAACATTGAAATGTATACGCACAAAAGTTTTCATCCAATACACATGCTGACGGGGAGTAGGGGGGAGGGAGGGAGTGGTTGCTTATGTAGGAGGGGATGTTATAACGTCCAGACAAGTCATTTTAGTGCTAGCTGTCTTGCGTTATATCTTCCGTATTTGTCAATGGTTAGCTTTTCGTTTGAAAATGTATATACGCAGTCAGAACCCTGATACCGGACGAAATTTCGGGAGGCAATAGGTGGTGGTGAAGAGGGGAGAGGAGGGTGTCGGAGAGATTGTGTTCCTCGGAAACTTGAGGTAGTCGACGCCTTACAATATGTGTTTATTTGCATGGCATTATTTCTGGTATTACCTTTGCTGTGTCGTACGCATTTTCACTCGTTTTCTGACAAATTCTCGCCTATTCAGTGCACCTCTTTAAGTTCATTCTTCAGATGATTAATGAGGTGACACTGATGATTTTTAATGTCTTTTGCAAATATCCACTTTTTTGTGGAGTACGCACTTTCTTTTTGCGGTTTGAGGTCGAATTCGCATTTGTTTATTCGCATGCGAAACATTTCGTCGAAGGGAATTGTAGAACTTTTTGGAACATGTTGTGATACACCGTTGACTTTCGCTTGTAAGCAATCTCTGTTCTTTATTTCTGTTTGATGTAGTCAGCACAATGGTGCACATGTGCTTTATATAGTGCACCAAAGGTCTTGTAGGAGGAAGGGAGGGGAGTTAAACATTTATCACAAAACAATGACATTGCTTCCAGAACTAAAATAGTGTCATCAGCTTCAAAAGAATTTGAGGTATAGTTTGGATTAAGTAACTGATGGCGCTAAGGTTTTGGTGGCATAAATGTCAGCAGATTTTGCACGTATAACGACTGGTTTTGGTTCGCTATAGCTAAATGTTGTTAAGCATCACTAAACTCCATTTAGAGTTACAGTTGGATGGACATTAATGCATAAAGTGATAAGCAAATTAGAGGATTAAGCTGCCTAATAATTCTCGCCCATGTTAAGAATACAATAGATGGGAACGGTTTACTCTAAGAGTGCGGATTCTTTTTGTGTTCGTTTTGTACACTTTTATCTTCTCTATTTTTTCTTATATGAGAGTCATTTATATATTCTCTTTGTTGATCATTTTCTCCAATTCTTTCCTTTCCTATTATCAATGACGAGTGTCATAGCTGTTGCTTTATTAGTGATGAAGTTTGCAAATATTCTTTCTTGGAGGAATTATATAGTGGAACGGATTGTCGTTTCATCAGTTTGAAAGATGTTTAAATAGGTTCATCAATCATCCTCTTCATTTGTTTTGTGAAATATTCTCTCAACGATAGCAGAAGAATAAGGTGGAAATCACTTTTTATTTCCTGAAAATGGAGACTGCTCAATAATGAATGCCATCATATTTCGCTCGTTCCTAATCGAATCCTTGATAGTGGATTCCTAGTTGATTGCTATATAGGGTAGAATTGTTAAGGAGTAGAGAGGGAAGTGTGGGAAAGGAACGGGTCAGAATAAGATGATGGGAACTTTTTTCTTCGTGAAGGAAGCGGATTTCGGCTATTTAGTATTATGTCGATGCTTTGGTATCTATCTTTTTTTGGAGGAGTTGGCCTCCCGCTGTGATGCACGTTTCACATTTCTTTCCGTCTTTACATTACTGTCTTTCTTCGTTTTCATACTTCATACTGACTACGGAATGGGTGTGTTGATTTTATTGTCCTTTGGGGTATATCATCTGCCAGAAAGGGGTCCATTAAAAGAGTTCAATTTATGGCTATCATCCTACCCATCTCACGAGTTGGGATGGGGAGGGTCGGTAATGAGTTGCATGAAATTGACCGATAATGTTTATCGGTCGTTCAGCTTTTTGACAATGCTTCGAGTTATGTTTTTATTTTTTTGCTTTTGTACAATTATCTGCTTCAGGCCAATATCCATTGCTGCTACTGGAGAATTCTTTGTCATATTTGGATTGGCGTCGAGTAAACTGAATGCAAGCGAGATCTCAATGGTGTGATTGGCAACCGGTGAAGTTGGTGAATAGCGGTTCATGAGGGCGTGAGTAGTGTGTTCGGCATAGTTGGCGAGAGGCGGAGAGAAAAGTGGAGGAGGGAAGGGATGGGGGACGAAAGGAAGGAAGCTTTTCGTTTAGACTGAGAGGTACGGTTAACCTGTTTGCCTTGCGGGGTTGTGTTTATCTGTGTATGGAACGCAGTATTCAGCCACAGCGCCAAATACAAATAAAGACTTGTCCCAGGTTGAGCTTACTGCGTGGAATATATATCGTCGATGCTTTTGGCAGAAGAGCGGACGTTTTAGAAGGATGAGAAGTAAACGCCACGCTAAGAGAGAGGTGCTACCTTAAGCGGAGAAGTGAATATTGCTTCCGCTGCACTTGTTACGTTCAACTATTCAGAGTGCATTCGGAATCGAGTTGTCATGATGACTGCTTCTCAGTGTACCCCTTTATGCAGAAAACGGGAACCGCTGAAATGAATTAAGCGCAATACTGGTTCATCGCGATACACATGCACCTGAATTTGTCGCCGCTGATCGCGCTAACATTTGTGAGCATTGAATATTTTTCATTTGTGTAGCAGGTGCAGTGGGAGAAACACGAAAGCTGAAGTCTCGAAATTTGTTGGACGGATCTTGCACTATTATTTGTTGACGCTGAGGTTTGTCCTCTAAAAAAGTTTGGGCGCACTTGAATATGCATGGAAATCGCACCCATCCAACGATCGATCAATGGAATATAATGGTATGTCATGAGTGAACGTCAGCTAGCGCTGAGATCACTAACCTCAGCAACTGATTTCATAACTTGCCATCAGATGATCAAAAAAGGAACATTCCGTGATTGGCTCGGCTGGATGCGCCGAGCTACAAACGTCGAGCTTCGTTGCAAAGCGGTCAATCGTCGTAAGACTGAAAGATTAGCCGGTGCAAATCATACAGATTTTTGTGCCTTGAGGTGTTTCTGAAGTTCTTCCAAACGTTTGCAAAGCTACCCGACATGGAAATGTTCGTATACACTGCACAAAGCATCGTGGCCAGAATCTCATCTCATTTCAAGGTGGCGGTGATGAAGAAGAAGAGCCGATGATCCTTCTACTGTCTGATGCAATTTTAGTGATCCTTTAAGAATAAGATTACCACATATTTCCATCAACCGCCGATAGGTATAGTAAATTCAATGTTGCTACTAGCATTGTTGTGTGAATCTGATCCACATTCGACTACGGCAACAACATGCTAAAACAACGGCAATCCAACCTGGCAAGCCAGACAATCGCAATGACTCTTTGATTGAAGCGGCGAGTTGGCTTCTTCCTTCCTTTGAAATGATCCTTTACAAAAATCTAAAGCTTTGCAGTGTTTATTTCTATCCGTGATGGAGTTTATTTACTTAATGGCAACTTATGTTAAAATTAACAGGAAATCTGACGTCGGGCATTATCGGATGTCCAGTAGAAAAATGCACTCGTGAAATGTTCGGTCCTCTGTCCCTTCCATCCCCCTTCCTTTAAACAGTCTCTTTAAAAAATAAAACCTACATTGTATTGCATAAGCTGGTCATGCGTACCTGCCCAAGCATTTTCTGCTCGAAAACATCTACGTTGTTCTGCAACAGTTTTATCGTGTCATTCATTCGAAAATCTCATAATGCGACTCACACAAAGCAAATACAATATCTGATTTAAATGTGCAATGTGATATTCTGCTAAACGACGTTATTACTAACAACGCAAATCCTCAATAAAAATAAAAAACACGACAATAATAAATTTTATATTTCCCATTTCTATGAATGCAATAAAAAATTATCTCACATAAGGCTTCGCAACATTTTTTTCAACTATGGATTTTTCGGGTTTTCCGCTTTATTATCGAAATCGTTATGAGATTTCCAGATAAATGAGCATAAAAATCGATACAATATTATCAGTTAGGATACCGTTTTCCGAAAAGAAATACTCGTTGCTGCAACATTCGATTAGTTTAGAAATAGTGAAATACTAGTTCAACAGATGAAAACACTTTAAATATTGATCAACGCAAATCGATCAGTTCAGATCATCGTTGTTTGTGGATCGATGATGATGGCATGAGGATTATCTTACTTTCATCTCCAATATGCTAAACGTTATCGAAGTCCACAAGTCCCAATTAATGATGCACTTTCACTCATATTGCCTCTTCGCAATCAATGCAGCGATGGCTTTATGCTCTCTATCAATAAGCTGCCCATATTTTGCTTTTCATTCCACTTTTTAACAGGCTTTTATCGTGTTTGAGTGAGCCGAGCGGGACCGATAAAACTCGGTTGTAATCATCTACTACTAACGTGGTCGCCAAAATACCTGGCCCTATCTCAAAACATCCACTTCCGAATACATTATAGGGGTCATGAAGATGACTGAAGGTCTGCAAGAGTGTCGTTTCGTTGTTGAAACGATTCACTACATAAACAGATGTATACATCTCTTTTAGGGTCTATAGACTGGCGTGACTTGGTGATTGAGATTCGACCTTTTTTATTAGTCGTATCACATCTCCATATACAAGGAAACGCCTTATCGTTCAGTTTCTCTTCAACGTGATAGCCAAAGGGTTCATAATTATAAAAATCTTACCGTTTCACCGGAAGACATTTCCATTTATAAGGTTCCCTGTTATTTGATCGAATTGCTGCCAATTTATACATATAGAACCAATGTACCCATCAACCAATTAACTCTTCTTTTACTAAACGCGAATATTGCAGAAATCTTATAACAATAAGCAATGTTTCTCATATATCCTCATAGCTAATTTGTTGTATATTTATGGCTCTTAAATCAATAAAAGTTTTATTAAATCCTGTGGGGAAATGTTTCCTCAAAAAAATGTAAAAAAAAATGAATCAGAAAACAACAAAACAACAAACGGTAATGCAGAAGTGAAAAACAAGAAAAATAAAGCAAATTTGCTGGGATCTTGTTATAGGATACTTGCGACTGCCAAAATATGAAAGGAAAATCAGTATTCAACCTCAAAATACGTGAAAGATTTATTCGAAGGAGGACAGATGAGATGCTCTCGAGTAAAGCTTTTTTATGGGAGTAGTCTTTAAAACAGAACGCATTAAATACTTAAAAATAGGATAAAAATAGAATAGGCTATATATTGACGCAACTCCCACCCCCCCCC
>JAARMF010000078.1:50738-61813 GCA_022844705.1 Toxascaris leonina
CCCCCCCCCCCCCCCCCCCCCGCCCCACCCCACGTCCCTCTCTCCCCCCTCATGACTTGTGTTCGGTAGGACAGGAAGTTATTCCAATGTTTTCAATGACGATTCAGTTTTGGACTATGGAATATATGCAAAAAGTTTCAAGAAGCTAATTTGGAAGGCATTCGAAAAACAGTTCTTCCTCGATTATTGCAAAGCACATAGAACTTGTCCGACGCGCATTATGACGGCATAATAATGTCCCTGCATATATGTGTGTCTATTTGTTGAGCAGCTTCAGCTCAGGAACTCCAGAAGCTTGGAAAGCTGGAACTCCCTGATTTAGCAAGTATGAGCTATTTCATACGGTGACCTCATATACTATATCTCATATTATTCCACCAAATGTGAAAAAGATTGCAAGCAGTTACAAGTGGGAAAAGTTGTTTACACCTTATGTTAACTCTACAAGATGTGCTTTATTCTACATTGGTTGGTCTGCAAAAACAATTTTTATTAAATAATTGTGAGCACTTTCGTTTTTACTAGTATATTAAGTTCTTATTCCATACTTTTTTATTATTTATTGATATTTTGTGAATAAAGTTGTTAAGGTAAATAAGCTGAGATGCACATATCGTAACAACTGTTTTGACGCAATTTTCCTGTTCATTTTTGTAGATTTTTAGAATCCAGACGATTACGGAAAAGAGGACAACTACAATAAGGAAAAGGAACAGATAAAAACGCCTGCAGCAGCAGCATAGTGAAGAAACCCTGTATGCTTCATCAATAGAACAACATTAGAGTATCAATTTGTACAGCTAAATGTATGGGAAAGCATCTGCAAAGTGACGAGATGAAGAAGAAGAAAAAGAAAGCAAGAATTAATTGCAAGATACGGTTTAAAACAGGCAGCTAATGCGCGAGATACATCATTCCGCATCGATTTTCAAGGTGCATCTACTTCTACCTTCTGCACCTTGTAAATTCTTTCGTTATAATGTCTAAAGCCATATTAGATGTCGCATTTTTGCGCCCAATAATCTACTATTCGAAGATACGATATAATAGGGAAGTATATTTAGGATTGGTATTATATCTGTTAATAGTTTGATAGGTAATGATGCTAGTGGGGAAATATTAACCCACCAACCTCGTTAGTTTGCTTCTACATTTGTTTGAATTTATTAAAATATTTCTGCCGAAAAACGTATTGAAAATATAAATCCACAAAAATTTGAATATTTACACTGTTGTGGTTTCGTTATTTCTGTACGAATGAATGAGTCATTGAAATTTTTTATGAAATAAGTAACAAAATACCGAGAGCGAAGTCTTTTGGAAAAAAGAGATGAGAATCTCTTATCGAATTTATGAATGATTCCTCACCGCAATTCTCTTCAACCTTTCTTTGGCATTGCTGTGTCATTTGTTCAATTCAGATGTGCAAACATTGTATATCACGAGAAAGTTGGTTTACTCTCTTGCAACGTGAACGATTCCAATGAAGAGGATATGTTCGCGTGACTGCCTCTATGTTTTTTATCGCTCGATATATTTCTTCGTCAGAAAATTTGATACTCAACGAGCACGCTATTTGCAGAAAGTCGGATGCAATTCACAAGCAGTGAACATAGCTGAGAGAGGGGGAGAGGGAGAATGCGATCTTCATTGATTTCTTTCGATGCGGAAGAGTGGTTTGGTATGCATGTGTGATAAAAATTCCCTATGTTTTAACCCGTAGGGAAACGAAATGCACCGGAGAGACCTCAGATTATCCATATCCTTGTAAAAGACCACGGTGATCTGCTCTACAACGGGGGTTGACCGGGCTAAACCTGCTTTCCCTCCACCATTTCGCACCTAACTACCCTTACCGACAAATGAAATGAATAATGCGTCGGACAGTGTCGACCTCTGGAAGAGAGAGTAGGCGAGCATTTATACGATGGGAGAGTTCCATGCATATTTTACTATGTTTCCAATCAGTTTTTTCTTTAGGAGAATGAGGTTTTAGTGAAAGTGAAACTGTTCCTCGTTTCTTTCACAGAACGTAGCTACCAGATGTTGCTCCGCTCTATGCGGTATGATTTTTTATCCTCGTCGACTGACCAACCGGTTTCGTAAATTGCCAACGATAAATAGGCTATGAAAAAGATATGTAATGCCTTCAAAATTTCAATGTTTGAACAAAACTTCTTTCTTATGCGACCTGTTTGGTATTAACTAAAAACTCGACTTGTGCAAAGTGCGTACAAAATTCTTTTTACTCAAAACAATTGACAGCTTATTTCAAAGTTGATGGACAAGTGTTATATGCGGTCTAGGTGATCATCTTCTAATATGCATTATACCACTGAAGTTCCCCAACGCTGACTTCATTATTACTCGGAATGAAAACACTGAAGACATAGACCGGCATTAGGCGCAGAAACATACGCATGGACGCAGGGTCGCGACATCCTCCGAAAGAAGTTCGCAAAACTGCATTGAAATAAAATTTCAAATAGAAGACAGATTTAGACACTTGGATTAATTAAAAATTGAAGACATTATTCTCGAGGATTTGTGGAGCTAATTTGAACCGAACGGCACAACATCTCCTCTCGTATTCAGCTCCTCTGGCATTTTTTTTGTTTCGATCCATAAACCTATGGGTTGGTGGAGCTGGTTCGGGAGCATTGTTGCAAAAATAGCTCATTGTGTAAGTACTTCTGACAACTCACCTTCGTGTCTTTGACATCGTCATTTGTTCATGTACATAAATAACGTGCAATATTTGAGGTTAGACATGTGAACTTTTTCAATAACAGACGAATAATAGGGCCTTCAGATCTGCAGTTTTTCGATCGCCCCCCTTTGGGGAGATCAGATTTATGCGCTTTTCTTCATCCATCCTATCGTGTTTCGAAAATAGCTTCTAGAATTAGGCGGCCTCAATCATCCAGTCTGTCAAATGCTCTAGAAAGCAGCCAGTTTATGGGAAAAAAATTTTGCATTTCAAGTTATAAAAACCAGTAACTTTATCCCAAAGTTTGGAAATTTGGGTAAAAATATCGCTAAATTTGAGGAAGAAAATGTTTTACCAATTTTTTCCCACATTTCTTCAACAAATGCAACGGTAATAATAAATGCAGAAGATACTGAGGAAATGATGTAGGGGCATTTTCGTTAATTAGCCAAACGCAATAATTTTCTCACTATTTCATTTAAGAAAACGAAGGGAAGAGATGTCCTTCTTCCGAGAAAAAGTTCCCAATTTCAGTTTGGATCACCATCATAGAATGATTTCGAGAAGAAAATCGAAATCTCCATTAGTCTAGAGGTATCAATTATAGTAAAAGCTGAAATGAATTTCTGTATGAAATCTTTGAATTTTCAGAATTTTCAAAGAAGAGACAAAAAAAAATTGGAATTAATAATAATATTCAAATTTCGAATGCATCGAATTGAATCTTTTCTAATGAATATAAATAAATAATATTTTGCACATTACAGCGATTATTATTCATCGCTTGAAAGGAGAAAAATTCTTCGATCGCTAACGTTTTATATCGATCGAGAATGGTGAGTGCATCCATTCACCTATCATATATTTTTCTTCGCATCTTTTCTTATATTCTTTTCCTCAACATAAGCATTCGCTCGGCATTTGTGTCAATGTCAGTGTTCCTAACATTTGTGCCGTTAAGCAAATAAAAACCCGTTACCACGAAGATAGCATTGTACATTGTGCCTATAAGCTTGTTATATGGAATTAGTCAAGTGTATATTACTGTGTTTGCGAAGTTTATTTCCACTTATGGAAGTATGAAAGTTGGACCACTTCTTTTATTATGGCTGCAATTGCTTTCATTTATTTTGCTGTACACCTGTTCGACAAGGATTGTTCCGCTATTGGTGTTTTTGATCATGAAGGAGAACAATTTCGCTTAAAATTGGTATGGTGGTTTGAACGGAATAAATAGTGAAGAATTTTCACCTGTTGCGATGATTGGAGTGCTCGATATGCACACCTTTTGCTTGATAGTGTTGCCAGCCATAGCGACGCCTCGCATCACTATTTATTGTTGTTGTTAGCGCTGATGTCATTCATTTTGCAGTGAAGCATCTTCTATTTCGTCTTTCGATCTAAACTAGGGAATGAAGCTATCTGTTATGCCCATTTATTTCTTGCAGCTTTTGAATTTAAAATCAGTGCTGCTATTATTATATGCATTTATGGATAACTGCGACATATTGCACAATGTTNTATATTAAATGCGATAAGAATCATATAGTCACCATCTAGTTCAACTTTTATTTCAGCTAAATAACTTCTTTATGAGCGCACCAAATGCTATAAAATTTCCTCCAAAATCTCTTCATGTGGCCTACAATTAATTTCCGTTGTCTGAAATTCTGTGCATTTGTTTTCGCAGAGAAACACATCATTTGGTACTCAACCTCTGGTTGTGGGATAAATGACGGCCGATTGGATTGGTGAGCAATCGATCGTCTTTTTTGAGGACCTCTCAAGGAAGTTTTGCAATTTCTATGCGTCCCACACTTTAGATCCAGTGAAAACGCACATGTTCTTTTAGAGTTTCATCATCTTACTCTCTTCTTGCCACATTCTCAATCGCTCTAGCAAGCTTACATTCCTCATATCTTCGCTTAGTTTGCGCAGAATTCAATTCAATTCACTCAGATGGAAGACTCTGGATGTTACCCTTCATCTGTATACTTATTTCGATTAAAATTTTCAACAAATACTTAGTCATATTTGCCAACAGATTTCCAACATTTTTTTATTATGGATTCCAAATTACAATCGTTTCAAGCGGTTTCGGCGTTGAATATGAAAAACGCGTTTAAAGATCTCTTGAAAATGAAGCTGTTTGCAATTATATGAAAAAACTTTTTTTTTGGGAAATTGATCTCTTTTTTTTTTCGAAGAAAATAGTGGAAAAAATAGCGTATTGTTTGACCTATTGCTAAATTTTGACGAGAAGCTAATGTGAATACCTTAGAAGATATGAATGCCAACGAATGATTGTTGGTTCGAATAAACTCCTTCATATCCAGCAGTTTCATCCAGAAATTCGAAAAAGCGATATTTTCACGCAATTTTGAAAAATCTTAATTTTAAAATGTTTTGCGATGAAACTATCGATGAACTAGCAGATATGGGCATATGTAAATGATTGTAGTCTAGTTTCGACTTGAGTAACATCGAAGCTTTAGCATTACAATACTGTCGTAAAGAATCTATATTATCGGAAAATCTCATGCCAACTTCCACATTTGAAACGAGGCATGTATAGAATCGGGTCAAATATATAGAACTAGTTAGTATTATGGAATTGCTGTGCTCAAAGAAACGATTCCTTTGTGAACGATCTGCATAAGCAATACTATCAGGTAAAATATCAGTTGAATGCTTTTAATATTTGCTTTTGATTTGTTGGACTAGTTGGCTTGATGAAGGCATCTGCATGAGCATTCTAGTGACGCATTTCCCAGTTACTTGCTTGTGTTGTTGCTTACGCTCCGAGTAAGTGCGAGTCACCATATAAGCTTTCTTCTTGCCACTTGTTATCAGCATTTACTGATGAATGAAAACCTTCTTTTAGCTAATTTTGTTAGCTCAGCTATGCCTTTTAGATAATCCAGGAGAATTATCTCAAAGCAAGCGAAGAGAACTATTTTTATGACGATGATAGGCTAACGACTCAATAATTCCGAGTTGATTGCAGTCAGAAGTTTTCAATGATGAACGAGAAAAGAAAATTTTTCACTATTTCGCAAATAAAATTTGATGGATTCAGAGAGAATTTTTGAGTGAATAATCATTGCTTCAAATAAACTAGATGGACGTACACCCGTCAGGTAATCGATTTTATTCAAAATAAAATGGTGCAAGAAAAAATTGCAATTTTTTCCGGAATATCTGAAAATAAGTGTTCTAATTGTGGGATTCGAGAAAATCTCAACAAGTTTGTTTTCAGAAAATATTTTCAGGATAACTGCATTATCTATCATCCTAAGAATTTATTACGATTGATTGATTTTAATGCTAAAATTTTTTCTTTGTTTCTAAAAAAGTATTGAAAAAATCAGAAGAAAAAAGAATTTTTTCATTTCTCTCAATATTTTATTGTTGAATTAGTGCTGTTATGATATCAATCTCTAACGATTATCATATTTCTCACGTATAACTTTTCTCTCTTATGATTTTTATATTTCGCCATCAAAAATGCATCAAATTGTTTATCGTTTATGAGATTCGTTCATTGCTCATAATAACGAAAAAATAGACTAATAAATATGGAATACAATGCGATGATTTCAATTTCGATTCTTTCGCTTCATTCGTCAATAATCAAAATTATTTGATGAGTTTTATTATTATCGTTTCTCATTTATGAAAATATTTTCAAATGGCGACTGTTTTTTTGTTCTTTTTTTGTCTTTTGCAGCCATCAATTTAGATTCTCCAAATAACTTTTCCTTGAATTAATTGTAATTTTATCGTTGCTAATTGCAGAGTTGTTCTAATCGCCATGGAAACGGTGATAACATATTTGTGTGAATTCAAAATTTACTTCCGCTTTTTGAGATAATGGCTTAGATACAAATACTCTTGCAGCATATTAGCTCACTGAGTAGGTATGATTTAAGCTGTAGCTTGATAATGAGGCTCGCAGATCGCATTTAAATGTCTCTTAAAACCACAAATCTGTGATTTCGATTGAGCGAAAAAAAGCTTCTTTTTTAGTGATATAATTTGTGGTTTTTCTCGCAAAAACTCACAAATGATTAGAATCTGTAAAATAATATTCATGGATCGCGTTCATAAAGTGGACAACTTCAGAAATAACATAAATCACATCATAAGTCTTCTCGTCTATCATTTCAGTGAATAACAATCGATAGGCAAGCCACAAGAGTTGGCATGATATGTGCTTTTCCAATCTTGTCCAATAAACCGACCGCTTTCATAAATGCGTGTTAGTGAGTCCAGAAATTCTATGACCTGATTGCTCCTCCGAATCGATAATAGAATTATGTCTTGTGACTAGACCGGGGATGAGAATGCGGGCAAATTTCTTGTCATCTATATGTTTCTTTAGTTTCTTTCATATTTAATGAACCGGCTCGAAGATTGATAAATGCATTCATTATATCCAGTGATTGTTGTGGCTTGTAACATAAGTGATTGCAGCGTTAAAATCAACGAACAAAAGCGCCTAGAATCTGAAAGAATTATTGAGTGCTTTTCAAAGCCTCATTTCAAAGCTCTAAATAAGAAAACATCTAAAAAAGCAGAGACTGAAATAGAAGTTATAAGCATCAAAAGTAGACTTAAAGGCAAGGAACGGAGCATTACCTCGTCGATTACTTTGAATCAAAAGTTTATAAGAAATTCCAATAATTATACGATCATCGTTCAGAAAACGGCAAAATTCCAACAATATTGAGCTTTTCATTTACTGCTTGTGCCCCATTACGCATATAACTTAATCGGCTGATTAACAAACGAATAGATAGATTTTTAGCTTGAGGATCACTTCAAAGCAGCTCTCTCAATATTTTGCAAAATATTTTTAGATCGCCATGGATCAAAGCATTCGCCTACATCACTTCATTAAGATTTAACCGACTCGCATAATTACATCTCATAAAAATTATTGCATTTATTTAGTTGATAGAGATTATGCACAATGGCGAATGAACGAGTTTATAAGTTGGTTTTGAAATAATCTCCATTCGTTGATCATTTGAAGAAATCAACAAAGTTTCGCATCTTTTACTGCAAAGAAACTTTTTTCCCACTAAAAGAAAATTGAATTCCTCAACAAATCTTGTCAAAATTTTTGGGGAAAATTGATCGCAGCCTCTAAGAGTTCAATCATTGGTTGGATTCATATGATAGCCCTACAAGCTCTTTGAACTATGGGAATTACCGTCTGGCATAGGATTAAATCATTCTTTAAACTCTTTAAGGCCGCAGTGATCAATGCTTCTCTCAAGCACTTTCACAGGTTTGTGTGATACTTATATAGCATTAAGTGATTCTTTCGCTATTATCAACTACAATACTGCCTCGAGTCAGTTTCAACACCAAAAATCTTCTAAGGTTTCAGAGGTGATTGCTGAATATGACAATCGGGCATCATACTCTTTAAAACTTCAACAATATGGAAATATATTTTGAATTTGGTAGCGGAGGAAGGGACGTTGCTTAAAGTAGAAGAGATTGTTGAGTGGTTTTATTTGAGGTTATGCGACGTTTTCCAAGTGTTGCCTTCTGGAACTTTTCAAAGGATATTTGAGTTAGGATGATGTAAAGTAGAGTCCTTAAGTTGCACCGCCAAATGAGCGCTCTTAATATTTGCTCAGACGAAATCTACTGTTTTTTTCGCCGACATATTATATGCAATTTTCGGCTTTCTGCTCAGCGGCGTCATTATTTTTTCATCGTCATTGAGAAATACGAAAAATGAAAAGTTTTCGGAAAAATCCTGTGGAAAAAAGATTGCGTTGTGTAACAGCAGAAAAATATGCAATGCCTGTATTTTTATTGAAAGCAAACGCGATGCACATTTGTCATCATACAATACACGTCAGGTTATTTTTTTATAGACATCGCAAATCGGCTCGAAAAATTAACGAAAGTGGAATGAATTAATTTCAAGGATGCCGGTCGGTTAGGAAAGAGTTTGCTGGAGTGGCCAGGTGGGAACTTTGGCAAATCTAATTGACTGAATAAATTCCTCTCTCAATTCCTCTACTCTCAGTTCCTCACTCCCAACAGTCTAAGTTCCCTCTAAAACTCCCGTCTACTCTTCTCTCTTCCTTTTACTGTATCTCTTTATTTGAACGAATAATCGCTTCAGAATTGAAGGCCGCCGTTCAAAGTCATAGTGCGTTATAATCAGTGATCACTTTTTGATTTCTTGAGATATATTGTGCTATTCCCTAAATATACCAAATGAGTGAATTGTACGCCGGAGACCATATTATATCATGTAATAACTGGTTTGCTTAATGGTATATACTGCATTTTGCTCTTTAAAATTTAATTAACCATGTTATATCTTATGGTTTACTTCCACTCAAATGAGCGAAATTTCTTTCAGTGTACGCCTATGCATAACATCTAAAAGCGCTATAAGGTAATTGCGAGAATTTAGCACTATTAATTGCGAGACATAATGATAAGGTTGTCTCAAAATTAAACGGTTAAGATTTAGCAACTAGAAGGGAGGATGAAAAGCCTTATAGGATTTTAGCTATAGCACAGCCGTGTTAAGAATGGTTGTTCTATGCATGAAGAAGAATAATGCATGTTGTATTTACAATAATTGTAATTCATGGGCACAGCATGTTTCCGAAGAGTTGTTGAGTCGAGGAGAGAAGTATGCATGTGGATTGGCGACGTTTTGTTCTCTTCTTGAACAATGATCTTTTTGATGTGATTTAATGTTGCCAGCAGTTAAGGAAATTCATCCACAAACTATACTTCCTTTATATTCTTAAAATACAGTTGATCACCCGATAAATTTACACCAAAACAATGCATTAAAATATCTGCAAAACGAAAAATGAAGAGTGGCGCATTTGCCGGCAATAATATTGACGTTTAATCCCCTTCAGTTTATTGAGATTAACGAATCTCTAGACAAATGAAAAAGTTATAATCGGCATAAATTTCAGGAAATGCTGCATTTTTCATATGCTGCCATAAATTATTATCTATTAGCGACTGAATAAACATACAACAATAGAGCATTCACACATTAAGTGGTCTAACCACNAATGATAAGGTTGTCTCAAAATTAAACGGTTAAGATTTAGCAACTAGAAGGGAGGATGAAAAGCCTTATAGGATTTTAGCTATAGCACAGCCGTGTTAAGAATGGTTGCTCTATGCATGAAGAAAAATGATGCATGTTGTATTTACAATAATTGTAATTCATGGGCACAGCATGTTTCCGAAGAGTTGTTGAGTCGAGGAGAGAAGTATGCATGTGGATTGGCGACGTTTTGTTCTCTTCTTGAACAATGATCTTTTTGATGTGATCTAATGTTGCCAGTAGTTAAGGAAATTCATCCACAAACTATACTTCCTTTATATTCTTAAAATACAGTTGATCACCCGATAAATTTACACCAAAACAATGCATTAAAATATCTGCAAAACGAAAAATGAAGAGTGGCGCATTTGCCGGCAATAATATTGACGTTTAATCCCCTTCAGTTTATTGAGATTAACGAATCTCTAGACAAATGAAAAAGTTATAATCGGCATAAATTTCAGGAAATGCTGCATTTTTCATATGCTGCCATAAATTATTATCTATTAGCGATTGAATAAACATACAAGAATAGAGTATTCACACATTAAGTGGTCTAACCACTCATATAAGTCTTATAAAAAAGAATCGTTTTTATGCGTTATTGCAAACTTTTGCTAAAAAAAGTGAGTTATAGCAATGCTGTGCCCATGCAGATGCGTCTTTCTCTACAATAGTTTCATCGGTAACAAGTATTGCCAAATCGAATTTATGCAAAATGTCTCATCTTCCACACCCAAATTCAAGTCAAAATATTCACCGTAATTCAAAACCGATCACAGCAAATGCATATTTGACCTTTGAATTTCAAATGGAGCACATGAAATTGTGTCAGATCCTTTGTGGAAGATAGTGTGCAGTGGTCGAGATCATTTAGAATTTGAAAGCATTGTTGTGTATATTTTATTGTTCGCCGGTGAGTTGTGAAATTGCTTGATTGGATTAGCAGAATGCAATGAAGCACTGCTCAGGTAGCCACTGTAGCACACTTCCCGTTTCCTTTGTGACCGAAGCGTTGTGGGTTGGAAATGGAACCGGATGAAGAGATCTATGCAAATTTTTGTATATTTAAATAACTCTAATTCTTCTCGACGTTGATGGATCAACTTGAAGGGCGGGTTAGAGGTTGGCCTGGGACGTATATTACGTCTCAGATTTCGTTTCAGATGGAAGATTTGTTAATTTTAGGATTCTAGGAATCTAGTGGAAGACTCAGCTTCAGTAGATTCTTGATAGAAACTATTTGACAGACAT
>JAARMF010000078.1:62718-88670 GCA_022844705.1 Toxascaris leonina
ATATATATATATATATATATATATATATATATATATATATATATATACGCCAACACACTGACGCAAATCTGGAGCAATGTATTAGCGCATGAACACAGTAGCAAACCCTTCTGATGCGTTTTTCTTCAGAATCAACTGGTTGTACTTTGCCCCCAGACCGAAGAATTCATTTTCAGCTTGCACGAGAACAGCTGCATTGCAAGCTTGCTTTTACAATGCCTTTGGATAGCAATGACTTCCGAATAATCTGGAGGATTAACTTGCGGATTTAACCGTATTAGGCATCATAAACAATTCGAGATTTACAGCACAGATTTATCGAGATGCTTTCATCGCCCACTGCCGAATCATTTTGGAATACTGCACCACTGTTTAGTCTTCTTATTTCGTTTGTGATAGCGTTTTTTGAAGAGAATATCCACAAATGCTTTCTTCATCTGTTTGACTTCTCAAAAAATTTATTTTGGTCCATATCAGCCAAATAAAACTTCCAAACTAAAATCCTCAAACGCAATCATTGGAATATCGTAGAGAATTCTTTGTGACCAACCTTTGTTCAGCTTTTCCAATATATCGCTATCAGAAAGTTCCAATTTGCATCTCTTCTCGTTGGCATACACATCAGTCAATTCTAACAAAAAAAAAATATTGCAACACCAACAATATTCTATAAAGTTTGCAGTTTCGTCTTGCACAAGCCTGCAATCTGCTTCCTGTTGATAACGTTAATGCACTAACTGCTTCAGCCTTCAAGATGCGGCTGAGTCATTTCCACCTATACGCTTTGCTGCTCTTATGCATTGAATATTACCTCACTTTAATTGTAATATTGCGAACGTTTTGCGCTTTCTACTTTTCATGCTCACATATTTTTGAATGTTTTCCCACCTAGGGATGTTGAAAACAAAAAATGAATACATAAATAAACAAACAAATGAATAAATAAATAACTGAAATTAACTTTAAGAATGTTGTCGCTATCTTGGTATTGATTACGTCACAAATAGTTTTTATAAATCGCTGGTTGAAGATGGCTGATTGATGCACGCAGAGCTCAAGAATGGGGTACAGGGTATGGAGGTTCCGCGAAACAAAAACAACAGAAAAAAGCGAAACTCTCTTTTGAAACCATTTTTAAAGTGGATATTAATAGTTTACTTCATTCAAAAGCACAAATGATTCAAATAAATTCAGTTCGTTTTGCTTATTACCGCTAAATGAGAACCTGTTTGTCTAAGTGTTTTGGCAGGTGGGGAAGATGCAGCAAAAATTTCGGCTTGTCTCGCCTGGTTTGGTCGTTTAGGCAAAAGCTGTGCCGCTGATGTCATGGCAATCGAAAATTTGACGTTCACTAATCCTGTTTCAACAACTTTTCTGGCCCGTTCCCTCAAGTTCCCTTATCAAGCAGCTGCGATTGAAAAAGTCTATACTATTACATGAAGTATTGTATTGTCTTACATACTCTTGTGTTTGTTGATTTCCGTTGATCCCAATCAGCGACTTTCATTCGGGCTGCTTTGTACATCAATATAAACATAATCCAACTCACACACATGAATTTTTTTTTGAAGAAATTTGCTCACTTACAAGGAAAAAAATTCCTTGAAAGTTGGACAGAAATCAATTTGTCGTCTATAGTTGACATATCAAAAACTACTCTAACAGCCAAAGTAATTTATTAATTGGTTTATTGATTTCGACGTCTCGAAGTAGGTAATCAGAAAAAATTGAGTCATTATAAGCAATAAATATGAGCAAAATATCCATAAAGTTATAATCTGAGCGAATAAACATTCATTATTTGTGCTGCAATATCTCTTGACTAGCTGAAAACGATGCCTACATCGACTTCAGAGGAGGTGAAATGAAATATTTCTGGGAGCGATATGTCGAAAAATCAGCGCAATATTTTTCCGCCAAACAAACAAAGCAAATCTGAGCTTGCGATATTCCGATGATTCCTTGTTGAATATTCTTACCTTGGCAGTATAACTTGAGTGGAAGTGATCACGGTATTCTTTGTGATGAATAAAGGGTGAACCCTTTCCGAAATTTCTCTGATAGCTTCATATCGATTTGCTTCAAACAATTTACTCCTGCTGCAATGACTGAAAATGGCAAAATATGGATATCGTCCTCCAAAAATATGGATCAACTGCAAAGTTCTGGAAAAGAATTTAAAAGATATTATTTGCGTCGACAAAATTTATGTGCGGTTGAATTTGTACGATGAATTTTGCGCTAAGCTCATAAAATTCTAGAGTGTACCAAAACAAGCGATATTCATCGGTCATAACGAGTTAGTTGAGAACGATCACATTCCAGTTTGAATAAAGAAAACCTCAGATAGTTTTTTATCTCTCAGCAAATTCATCGACCCTCACTTATCATCGGTCGAAATCTACGCAATACTTTTTCTCTTTGTTTTTTTTCCTCAGACAGAAATGTTTTCCTTCATCACTTCACAGTCATTGATCATCATCACGTATCACATAACAAAAACGACCATAAAAAAGGCAAAAAAAAATTCATCGACCTCATAAAAAAAAGCAAACGATTCATGCAAAAAACAATTTCCCAACTTTGAACAGCAATCTACATTAAGTTTCCCATGAAGGTAACTCTAGGTATGAAGAAGTCCGGTCATAAAGTTTAAACCGTGAGTCGAAAATTAGGGCTACCATTATAGGGTATATGTCACTTGGTTGATTGAGGCAACGTTCTAAAGAACCTGTTCCCTGTCTTTAGCAGCCTTTGTGGAGGAGGACTTTACTTTTCATGCTCATAAGGTAAGCTAACGTGCAAGAAGTGCTTGCAATACGGTTGCTAATTACATTTAGAAGTGATGAGCCCGTAAGATGCTAAATTGCATTACACGACTATTTTCTATTAGTATCGACGTGATGATTCCTCTAGCAAACAGTGAGCTCAACAAATTTTCACTCTTTGTCTGTAGGAAAAAGAAATATATTCTCTAGAGAATTCCAGAGGAACCCTATGAAAATTTGTGATTAAAATTAGCGTTTCAGTTTTTGGGGAGGGAATCCAATGCACTCTCATTAATCACAACAAGCCAAGAAATGAGTTGAATATAGTCATCGTATATACGAATAAGGGAATTCGCAAAATACAAAGCATCCTCCGTACTATCGATGGAATTGGACCGAAATACCTTTAAATGTTCTATTTAGTGAATGCCTTTAACACAATTTTTGAGAGGTGCGAGGACATGTTAAGCGCTTTTAGATTTCATTGCGTCAATCGAGACTCCAAAAAAAAAAAAAGGTAAAATGCCAAAGATGAGTTTCCTCATGGTTATACAAACTATTGAAACCAACCGGTTGTGCAAATGCTCGTAAAAATTGTTTGTTTGGGAGGTGGGAGGCGGGGGGGGGGGGGGGGGGGGAAGNAGGGGCAAAAAGGCGATGAATTGTTGCACCTAACCGGTGGCAGAGCAAAACTAGAAAGGCAAATTTTACGACTCGGTTCACTGTTAAAATATTCGTTTAACGAACCTATACGGACATGGTGATGATCGTTGAACATTATGGATTGAATCCACCAAATTTCGTGTCATAATTTCTATAGCTGGCCGTTGAAAATGCTTGATAGACAGGCAGTCACTCACGCACAAATACTTGTCACCTTGTATGCTTCCGAATGCCAATTTGCAGAAGTGCGTGACAGGTCAAAAGTCATCCGTTACCCAATCGATAAATTCGTGGTCATGACCGAGGCTTGCTCATTTTTTTAAAGGCTGCGGCCAAGTTTTTCTCATTAGAACTTGTTGTGGACGTGCTTTAATTACTTCCTAAACGACGAAATTACTTCTCATCAATGATAAGGCCGCTAAATATTTTAGTAATTCTTGACGATGAATAGTAATTATATAAGTTGGAAAATCGAGATGAAACTTAGCTACAATATTTGAGTGATTAAAGTGCCTTCAAAGCTATTGATTGAGCGAATGCAATGCGAATCAATGATTCTCATGCTCGTTTTAAAGATTATAAGCTGTCCGCTTGGTGGAGTTATATTCGACACTGCTTTGCAATATATTCTCTAACTGCAAATAGTCGAATATCCTCTCCTTTTTTTTTGTCGTTCCACCGATTTCTCTCGTTTTTGCTTCATTCCATTAAAAAATCACACAACTGTTTCATTTTCATCATATATGCCTATGCTTATGTTTCTAATGCTCAGAGAAGATGAGAAGGTTCTTGTTTAAAGTATATGATAAAATAGGAGATTACATCTGAAATGAGAGCTGAATTAATAACGATGTATATAGGCAATATTACTAAATTGAAGAGGCACTCAAGAAATGGATGAATGTTTGTGGTGGCCACTTGTCCTTTTTTTACAAATAATAAAAACATTACAGCGTGAAAATAGAGAGAAATTTTTGATGAATTAATGAAGGGGTATATCAGAAATAAATGGGCAAAATATGCATTTTTTTACGTCCATTAATGTAAAGGGCCCACCATCGAGAAATGAAATATTGTTAGTGCATGCACTTGTTGATCTCTTCCATATATATGACAATACCATATATATTCTCTGCGTCTTTTCTATTTATTTCGCGATGTAATGCAAAAGAACATGAAAAGGTGATAACATGAGACCTACAGGAGGAGGGAAGAGTGAGGTGAGGGGGAGGGCTGGACAAGGGGAAGGGAAGACGGAGAGATTCGGTGGTAATATTAGTGATGAGGGATGCAAACGGCAGATAACATTAGAATGCATTTACCAGCGATAATGCAATGCGTTATAACCTTCAATGATTAGGTCTATCAAAAAATATTTTCACATTAGCACTAGAAAGTCAAAAAAATTTTGAAAATTCTAAACCTTTTTTGGAATCCTCAGAAAAATACAAAATACGAACACGAAGTTATTACACATACTACTGAAGGGCCTATAAGAAACGATGAATATATTCTTTATTTCACTACAACATAAATAGTTAGTAATTCACCTCTTTTTCCTACCTGCTCCCTCCTCTTACTCCTCCCTCGGATTCGCCATCCTACCTCACCGATACATTACGGGATCGACTATCTCACCTCATTCGAATAATGATAGTTGCTTGTATTCAAATTAGATTCACATACAAGAACGCTGTTTCTTCACGATCATTAGCTGTGAAGCAAACAGTGTTTCTATTATGAAATTGAATTGCCTATTTATGAGCTGTCCCCTTACATATCCCATGTAAATCGACGCATAATATGACATGTTTTTGATCTGGTCACGGATGTTGTTTGAGGTTCGTTTCTGAAGCCATTGAAAAAAGGCTTTCATAAGTGATCCTAACGTTGTTTTCTTGTTATGTTGACATAGAACTAGTTCTCTCACAGCCACACAATCACAGAACAGAAGGGGTATTAACCCACCACTCAATGGCTTCACTCAGCAATATTTCTCCACAAAAAGCACTGTTTGTGCAGATAAAATTACTCAATATTATCGAGATTTTGATGTGTAAATGATTCATACCCACACGAAAATGGTTGACAACAAATATTCTTGCTTATGGATGAAGACCTTTTTTGCAGAAATATGGAACTATACATGAAGTAAATTCTATGACTATTTAACAGTGAGTTTCATATTGATAGATGGTGGGTACCGGAAGTTGTCAGCTTTAAAAAACAACCACAACTAGTATTAGAGTTAAAACCTGCTTGCTCTCACTATGGAGTCCTTCGATATAAATTTTCCTCTCCTCCATTGCTATAAAGATAAAACTTCGGCCGAAACTAGATTAGATTTTTCTGAATTTTATTTGTAACTAATCATTTTTTTTCAGTAGCGAATTTTGTCGCATCTCATATTTTGACCAACTGATTAATTGGCCAAACCAACGAGACATTCAAAATAGATTTTATGACTACGACGTTAGTGACTATGCTATGTGAATGATAATGACCACACAAGTTTTGCAGAGTGACATATTTACAAATTTTGCATTCATTACTTGTCGAACATAATGGCCAATATTGTCCGATGCATATTGTAATGCAGTATTATTTCTTTGACGTTCTCTTAGCGAATCAATCTTAGTTGATAAAGGACTTGAGAAATAGATGATTTTTCACGAAGTTTTCTCTAATCGACCGGACAATAATGATATGAATATTTAATTTGGCAGACGTATTTGAGGATTATTAATGCATTGTATTTGGCAATAAAAGTCATTATTTTCGTCCGAATTAATTCAAAAGTCAATTTCCTCATTTAAAAACTTATTAGCGCATATGGGCATATTTCCTTTCAGCAATAATTTAAAATGCACACATTGTTTGAGTTATTCTTTATTCCCTAGCTGAATTGAACTTAAAGCATATTACTTATGTGATACAATAACAGTTGTTCGATACCTTGCAAGAAGCATTAGAATGGGGGTACGATGAAATACAAAGACTACCAATTGACTGAACATCTTTTGCATCATTGTTCAGAAAGTCATCACATCACCTATTTTTCCGCACTTAGGAAAATATATAAATAAGTCTGTATACCTGTGGCATTGATTGTTGATGATAGCAGTGATAGAGCTCTATGTCATTTAGGTGCTATTTTATTGCTGTCCATGTGTGATAACGAATGAAAATCAGGTTCACTAAGCAGAAGTTGAACGCATTTACGTTGGGTGCTATAACTAGTTATAGCTTGGAAAACTGCAATTCATGCTGAAGCCCCTTCTATATAGCAAACATTCGATGGATATTACCTCGTTAATGCAATTTTTCTAAGGTATCAAAAATCTAAGAACTCATACACGTTGCCAATCGCTATGGACGCAAGTTGCATACTCGAGAAAACTTTAGACATTTATGAATATCACGTGCGCAACTAATGTATTTAGAACGCATTTCGCATTTTTGTTCTCTCCTCTCTTTGAGATGTGAAAAGTTTTTTATATTCATCTATGTTATGTTTAGTTCAGTCATGCCTCCTCTTTGAATTCTTTTTCCTCCTTTCATGCCCTCCTCCCTATCCATCCGCCCATTTTCTATGAATATTTGAAAAGCATCAACGTCAATTTCATTTGCCATTTCAAAAGTTACTCGCAAACAGAATATGATGAAGTCCTATTGATGTTTTTCTTTTAATATGCCTAAATGAAATATCCACCTTATTTTTTGTTTATTTGTTGTTAATGTCGACTATAGATATTTCCCTCGAGCTATTGTTAAGAGAGGTTGAAGGCTGTGAGTATTTAACTTATGCAGACGTCTCAAAAACACATCAAAGAGAGCTCTCAAAAGCGAATTACGTCAACATGTTTTCGAATACGTTTAAAGGTATTTTTATGAGATGGTCAAAGCAAATAACGCTGTAACAGGTGTTGTTGTTGTGGCTTCATATAAATGACAGATTGATGCTGCTGACGTCTGAAAAAACGCATTCTGTTGTGTTTGCAGCCGAAGAAAGCATCATACGAGCTAACCGATGCTTTCACATTAAACCATCCTTTTAGCCGTGCGACGCTGTAATCCTCAGCCAACATAAGTTTCGTTCTTCTGGATTCAACCTTCCAAGTGTGCGCTTGGGTCTGAGCTTAACACTGAGCCTTTAGGTAGATATAAGCATAATAGGGGGACAGGGTTATGCTATAGGCTAAACTTTCATCTGACAATTCTGAGATTTGCTGTGGTTGAAAATTATAAATGAACTGCAGTCATGCTACGACAAAGCTTGAGGGTGGCTAGAAAGTTTGTGTAACAATTCGGTTCAGAAAAGTTATTGTGACAAGCGTTAAAGAGCTTCATATATCTCTTCTCTCCTCCTTCCGTCTCCTCTGTGCTACTCTACTGAAAAAGATATGTTGAAATATGCTCTAAAAAAAACTTTTGTATTGCAAATTAATCTCGCATCTCTGTGCGCAACTCGCAAGCGCATACTGGACTATGCTTGACTCATTCAGCAATACACAAGCATTAGCAAAAGATGGTGTGAATGTCTGTCGTTGTTGGATGCGTTGTGCTGACTGCGAGTAGTGACGTTCGGCGATGAAGCGTTACAATTCTCGGTTGATGAAAGTGCAAATGCATTCCAGTAAATGTGATCGAAGAGTGCAATCCACCTCATAAACAAGCCATGAGGACGAAAGTTTCCACACTGCACGTACTGCAAGGGCGATGTTTTTTGATGGGCGAATTGTTGATGCCGATAGGCGAATGCTTTCATATATGCGCCATTATGGCTTGCTTATTCGATTGCTTCGCATTTTCAATTTTACACTAATACTTGCAAGAGAATCTTTTCATTGCAAATCACCTCCAGAGAGACAAAATGAAAAGGAAAAGCAAATTTGAAAGAGGAAAAAGCTATTTTGATCCATGATTTTGTCAGATTTTTGAAGGGTGCAACTGCATCCCCCTTCCCCTGCTCACCCCTTTCCCTTCTTGCTATTTGACGCCGTCGAGTGCTTAAATCGTGATTCTTTCTCTTCAAATTGCAAATCATCTTAAGTTCGCACTGAAATTGACATTAATGAAGCGACCATAATGCGGAGTTTCTTCAGAATTTAGTGATGAAGAATTAATAATGAAAAGGTACGAATGTGTTTCACACCCTGAAAAACTCTAAAAATGGTCTATATTCCCATCAATTATAAATGACTGTTGTCACAAACATCTTTAAGCATGATCGAGCGATCATTCGCTATTGAGAGAGTGTGCGAGTATTAGCTAAAACGGAGAACGTTGATTGCATTAAAGGAGTCTGATTTAATGAATATGCAAATAAAACTAAATACATTTCCATCTTGTTTACAGCTAAGACCTCGTTGCAGCTTCAATGCAAATCTATCCGCGGGATTTCCGCACCCAGCTTATTGGAGTGGGCAATTAAGAGAAGTTCCTTGAATGAGGAAAATGTGCAAAGTGAGAAATATTTAAAAATTCACCATATAGAAATAAGATCCACTCATATATTATTGGGCAACAAATACTATTTTGCATTTATGAGGGAGATGTCCTCCAGAGAGAGTCGTAATTCAATATCGATATTGAGTGATTTTTGTACTTATGGCATTCCCTATTGTCCGTTCAAAGAATTAGCATCTATTCGTCATGAACTCTTATCAAATACTGTGGGAAAATTTTGAAAACGACGGATAATCGAATCGTTTTTGTTTAGAGTGAAATATTTTTCTAGCATATAAAAATGTGTGAAGAAGTGAGTATAATGAAAAAAAAAGAACCTCTCGCCAGCTAGCAAGATTCTTTTTTTTTGCATTTGTTGTGAATACGAGTGGAAATCGATCATTGGCGTTGGAAAAAAAACATTCATTTGTGAAACTCTACGAACGCGAAATATAAATGAAATGAATTTCGAAGATATTTGGTAATGACATATTTTCTTTGCTTGATATGTGAATGGGGGGGGGAGGGAGGGGAGAAAGAGAAAGAAGAATCGAAGAGGAAGGAAGCAAGAAGGGAGGAAGAAGAGGGATGGAGTTGGAATTTTGGTTGAGGGGGAAGGCAGGATTGATTTTCCGTGAATATTTGATAAAAATGCATAAATGAACACAAATCCACGATTTTCCCCTCAGCGTAACACTTCATGATCCATAAATAACTTCATATCTGTTAAATCTCGAACAGACGAACTTTTTCTCCCGGCAAAATCAATCCACCACGAAATGAGATACAAATTGAAATGCTCATTTGAGAGTCAACGTGTTTTTTCCTCTCCATTAATTTACAAGTAATACTCAAAAATTAATTGAATAGCAAGAAAATTTTAGTTGAAATCTTTTCAAAAATATTTTCTCCATTAGAATAAAACTTAAGTGGAATAAATTTGGCGATATTATTTGTGTTTACATATTATATAATAACCTAACAATAAAACCCTTCTGATGTATAACATTTCTATAGGTCATTCAACGACAAAACTGAAACATTCCATTCAATCACATTTCATGTGCTCTTATCAGTTTGCATTGCAAAACCAAACAAATGTGGATGCGTAGAATACATTCTTGATTAGCTCTTGTCTCTGGACTCTCTCTCTCTCCAATTTGTTTTTTATCATAAACTTGACAGCTTGTACTTTTGAAGATTTCCAAACTGGAACTGCATATTTATAAATAGGGATATAGATAAACAACTCTATATATATATATATATATATATATATATATATTTATATATTTATTTTTGAAGCCAGGAATTGCCAAGCCCATACCTGGAGGGTTTGCTCTACCACTTTTGAAACTGTCCATCGACATCCAGAAAATTTCCAAGCTTTCAAACTCGTAAGCAATCTCTTATTCGAGAATATTTGTGAGCGGATGATTCATTTAAAATATCTGTGAATTAATTCGTATGTTTCGCCATTTGATGACAACGTCGTTGTGTTGTGATGATGAATTTAATTGCAAATATGCATATTATGAGACCTCTTATTGTGAATGATTTTTGACTTGTTTCTATTATCGATGCATATGGAAATTGAATATTTTACATCATATCTGGGTATTAACCATCAACATCTATGTGGACAGATTATTACGCCAATAAGAGAGTGACTGCGAAAAATATTGTGGGGATTTTTGAAGGGAATTTATAGGAGTTCTTTAAAGGTTGATTTAATGAACAGAATCGTCGATGAAAACGATAAAAAAAGATTTATAGGAGGAATTACAAAAAGATTTTAAATATTTACACCTCAGCTATGCTTATGAGAAAATTTAATCAATAAATTTCCACTTATCCTTCTCTTCAAATATCCTCAACAATTCTATTTTTTCTCTAATAAAATATTACTGGTTTCCTACTGCTTTTGTTTAATTATTCATTGCTCTCTTAAACCCTCTACATTCTCATCGACCATCTATGAATTCATTTCATTGAACCATTATGGAAATACATCATTAAGCATTACTGTAAACATGCATTAAAACACTGTACATTAGAATATATCAATGCGCATATGGCAACCTCATCCAATCCACTTTTTTAAATTAGGCATTTTCGATAGGTCAAACCGCCCCCTCCCCCTTATTTTCTGTGATCGAAAGTTTCAAATATGATAGAAGAAATTTTTTTTTTGTGGTCCTCCCAAACCGGAAGTCTCAAGTTGGTAGGAAAGGAGGGAGGAGGAGTGAGTTAAAAGAGCTGGCACTTATATGGGCACTCAATAAGATGAAACCAATTAATCGGTACTTTGTACTTCCAGAAATATGTACTGTTAGCAGTATTCAACCCCAAAACATCCTCGATTCATCATCGTAATTGGGACAGAGAGGGAGAAAGGCAAAGAGGTGAAAGTTCCGCTTCAATATCACTTATTATTCTTACATAATTCGGTATCAGGCTTCAGTGAAGGAAAGGAGGGTGATAATTCAAAGTTCCGTATAAGCACTACAAGTAAGCCCACCATATGAGAAATTTTAACCCACAAATAAAATGCATCATTTCACGTTTACGAAATCTTGTCTTATTCCAAATAAAAATTTTTTGTTACAAACATTGAGAGATATCCGATGAGAATCGAGAGTGATTTTCATATATATGAAATAACTTCATCACTATTTAGGCGGATAATCGACTGATTTATTTCCTCAGTTCTCTAAAAGGCGAAAATATGTTGGAGATGTTCAATGGATCACTCACATACTTCACTTCTCTTTTAAGGTCGCATTTATGTAAATTTATTATCCTTCTAGCGAATTTTTAGCATCCTCAAATATCGCAATTCATTTTTAAATTTCATAATAATTAAAATTTTCGAGATGAAAACAACCTCGAAAGAGTTGCTATTCTAGCCAAACTTGCTACGATAATAATGTGTGTTGCAGCATTCGTTTATTGCAATCTGCTATGCCAATCATTTGTATGGATATTTATTGTTGTTTGCGAATTGTCACACAAATTTGCATTCGTCAAAAGCAGGTAGAAGGGTACCGATGGCTCATTGTTGTGCTGAAATAGTGAATGCTCCAAAAAAAGTGTAAGATTCCCGTTGATAAATTTGTGTTTCGTTTATCGACTTCAATTCGTTCGCATTTGAAGAAAAAAAGAATAATTTAAGAACAAGGTGTATGTTTTCGTCGAATGGCGCATTTGTCTTCCTTCCCTCTTCAGCAGTAATGGCGCATGTGTCTTTCTTCTCATATTTCGCAGCTATGTCAGCAATTGTTCAACATTGTGAGGTTATTGCCGTCTCTACGTCTTCAACCAAGATATGCTTATCTACAAAATTCCTTCACCCAAACTATTTCATCACATAGCGTTTATATAGCGATTATATGATGAGTGCATTGGAAGATAATTTTCTGTTTTCGAACAAATTTTCGAGAAAATTCCACTATAACATTAATTAAGTATAATATACCAATATTAATATTGTTTTTCCAATCTAAGTATAATATTAAGTATAATAATACATTCTTAAACATAGTGAATCATTTCTGAGATGGCATAGTGTTGACTATTAAATTATATGCCCTATATATTCTCAGGCTGTATTTAAATACTCAAAAATACTAAAATAATTAATAAGCGAAAAGCATCGAAAATATTTATGAATAGAACGTAGGGAAATTTTTTATCTCAATCTGTCAGAGGCAGTTAACTTTATTGGCGAAATGTGTTCGCCTTGTATTATTTATTATTATAATTATCGAATAATGTTTACGAAATGAATATTCAATCGTACGATTGATTTTTTCAATGGTTTCCTCCATTATGAAAAGTTTCTCCGATTCACTTTTGCAGTTGAAAAATAATGGGAAAAAAGGAAATAAAATTAAAATTAGAAATAAAAAATATAAAAGAAATAAAAAATATATAATAATTAAATGAGTGCGAAACTTTATTTATAAGGAGTAAAGATTTTATCGAGTAGTTTGCTTTCTATGCATCCCTCGAGATTGATATACTTAGAGAGTAAGTTGCTTCCACAAAATTGTCGCAAGTTCGAAACGATTTCGGTAAGAGAATATTTCTTTGCTTCATTATGCTGTGAAATTTTTGTTTGTTTGCTTGCTAGCCATTAGCCGGTACCGGTTCGTGCCGAGCAATGTTGTCTTTGTGCCATTGATATACGCAATTTTTTTCTATTTTTACGCTTACGTTAATGCTGCATTTTTTAACGTTTCCTCCACTAAAGTTTGTTGTTCAGCAAATTTTTCTTTCGTCACAACCAATGCGATTAGTGCGAATATTGATTGTGCTTTGCACTTTAAGGACATTTTCATCGTGTCACATATTCGAGGAAATACGAACGTTTCTGGAAGCATTTTTCTGGAAGTTTTCATTATTTGTTAGGATGAACAGGTATTGTGAAACACCTTGATAATCGTTAATAAATCCATCAATTTAGCGTCTGATCAGATTGGAGGATTTCACCAATAATGTGGTGACGGTAATAGGAATACAGCAACTGGGGTAATGCGATTTTAACACATAGAAGCACGAAAGGTGATGCAATTGCTATCATTAGGCTGGCTCAGCTCGATTCCAAAAGGTTCAGGTTTCGTCGAAGAATTCAGACCAGTTAGTTGCAGTCGTTTCCTGAAGAAGAATTCCCGTGAATCGATAATATGAATGTGGTCAAGCTGAATCTTTTATTTTTTTGCAATGTTGCTTATGATTACCTTACATGTATAATGGCATCGGCTGGAATGAGACAGAACTTTGGGTAATTTTTGGAATTTTGAGAATGAGTTTGGAAGCATGTGACATCGATAAAGGAGTGATGATTTGAGAGAAGAAGAACAACGATTTGACAATTCACCATCCCACCGAAGAGTTGGAATTTTCGTCAATAGGCTGACGCAAATGCTACAAGCCATATACTACGTCACACGATTGAAGACAACGTGACTACAGCACTAATGAAGGAGAAATATACTTCTGAAAATCAGGCCACTCGCTCTTTGTGCGATAGTGATGGAAAACTGACTAGAAGCCGATCGTTGCAAGCTATAAGCATTGTAGACCGAGTGTTGTAACGGTGAATTATATTGTTAGCGGACTCCGAAAACATAACCGGGGGCGGTCTTATTCTTCGTAGACATGAAGAGAAAAAACTGCTTATGCCTGTGAAGAATAAGAAAATTGCATTCATATGCAGAGGAAAATTTAAATTGAACCGCGAAAATGTGGCCAAAAATATTGCTTGTCAATAGAGCAAACAACGATCAACTCACTGCAATGAAAGGTACCTCAAGCGTCAATTGGATGAAGAATATCTACCGAAGCTAACGATGTGATGTGTAAGGAACATCATGCGACATGCTTTGATTTGACTAGCATTCCGAATATCAGCCCTACTTTTCAAATTAGCACCACTTTATAAAGAATACTTGCTTTGGTGTATAGCATCTATATTTCTGCTAGTTGCAAGCCATATTCTATCATCCAACATTACAGTGACCTCAAAGAGATACTTGTCGAAAGCATTCAAGTCCTCTGCCCAAAATGAATGTGTGAAAGGAATGCAATGTCCAATCCAAAAACCGGATTTTAACTCGCTTAGAAAGTTATAGAAGTGTGTAAAGACTGCACATGAAGACAAATCACCAAGAAATTTGCAGAAATTGAGTGCTACAGCAGAGAACAATTGAAGGTCATTGTGTTCAGCTTATAAATTCTATGGCTCTGCACGTACGACATTTCGATTAAAACAAGAGGCTAACCCACGAAGTACAAGTTTTGATGTTGTGCTGGAATGCACAACCTCTTCAGTGCCGTTTTCTCTAAAAAATGGTCCACGATTCTGTGATTTTTGAGAAGCTCCTGTTTGCCTTACCTCCTCCAGTTCGGCAACTATGCCACTATAAGCGCAAGGAGAGCAAGAAGTTCAGGATATCATCGCAAAAAAGTTGTGTCACTTCTTCCATTACAGTTCATTGAAGCGATATACGCTGAATAATCTTAATCACATTGTCAGCGTTTCCCATTCATTGCCAAAAATTTGATGTTGCGATAAATTTCAGAGAATAATTTTTGAACAGAGAAACAAAAAAAAATTTACGGAAATAATTTATGAGGTAGTATTTTACAAATTTTAAACAAATTTCTTTTCCCTCTCCCTATCAAAAAAAAAAGAATCGAAAGTGCTGAAAAAGTTCATTGGATGTTTATTCGCGTAAAGGTTGGAAATAAACCAGAAGAGCGCTGAGAAGAAATTGCTTCATGGAGCCAACAATCATTCGCCCAACAAACAACACCAACGTTGATCGATACGTTTCGTAGTTTCGCACTATGTATGCACTTTAGTGATGTTTACTCCGAGTGAACCTTTCTTATTTTCCGTTTTTTTTTCTTTTTCGACATTCAGAAAAAGGTGGTGATGTGGAAAATCCACTCTTAGAAATGGAACTAGTTCGAGTTGATTTTTTGTCGAATTTTGTGCTCATAATTGACATAATTGACAATATCGATAGCTATTCAAACGATTTTCTTTTTAATCTTCAATGCTATATTAACATCTCATTTGACACATTTTTCATCGTCAACAAAAATTTTTGATAATCCTCACATATGCATAATTTCCATCATTGTTTTTATGATAATCAATACAGGGGAGGGGGGGGGGGGGGGGGNTGAGCAATGAATTTGCTGAATTGTGCATATCGAATTTTATCGGCAAAGTTTTGAAATTCGTCGGCAAATCACTCTCCACTTCAGAATAATTTCAGCACCCTTAACGATAAAAAGCTTATTTCGAATTTTTGCTCTGCTATCACCTTATTTTACACATTTTTCATGTGCTCAATTGTTAATTCAGCGATGGGAAACGACACTATAGTGATATCAATTTGCACATAACACAAAGAGCCATATAGATTCAAGCATATTCCATTGGCATTATGGAATTCCAATGTTAGCCTCAAGACCAGGTTGATGATCATGTATGAAACTTGCGGTTCCATATTTCAACCTCTGCACATCCCCAAAGCGTGCTAGAGTTTTCCTATATGGCATATTATTTCTTGCATCTTATTTCATTTGACATGAGGCAGTTTACCTGGAGAGATCCAGCTGCAACTAATGGCTTCTTTTGAGCAGTAAGCATTGGAGTTATCCCTTATTGTTAAAANNNGTTACCTTCTTGTTCACCAATGTGTTGCTGGTCAGTGTAGTGCAAAGCTGATGAAAGACACCACTATTGGTCTTTGCTCGTAAGTCCGCACCATTTTTATTCCAATGATCCAGCGCAACGACTATGTATAAATACTCGTTGTCGGTTCCATCTCCTCTCATCTTCCTCCTCTCTGCCCACCCTTACGAATGAATTATGATTAAAGGCGTTCGAAAGAAAGCAAACTTTTGATCAATATCCACTCTATAAAATCCTCATATCGATCCTGATCGAATGCAGCATCTTCATCTATGCATCTACAACTATATGCATCACGCAGGTCGGCGAAAATTTACTTTTGTTTGGCTTCAATGCGCAACAAACAAAGTACCAAACAAACAAAGCGTTCATCCTACAACGAATGTTTCTTTGTCATTTTCGCAGTGCCATCGTTGTGAAATTTATGTCTTCGTTGTCCGCTCTTTAAAGATGGTCTATCACGTTTCTGGTTGACAACACATCACCACCTCCCACATCGTTAACGGCTGCTCCCGCATGAGCTATATGAATTTTGAAATAAGCCCACATTTTGGTGCGTCTCCTGCTCGGCTTATAGTCATGAAAAAAGTTTTATCAAAGACTCGTTTCAACGTTGTTTTTTATATGGTTCTTGCATTTCTCCAATTTGTGTTATCGTTCTACAAATATTCTCCTTCTTGGACATCGTCTCCAATGATTTCGTTGGAATTGCCAGTAATTTGTCTACCTCGTATATCAGTGGAACCACTAACATCTTCGTCTTCCCTGAGGATGATTTCTTTGGCAGAACTGGAATCTATGAAGATCGCAATCCCATTCAAGGAACCCTTCTCAGTTTAACATCAGTCCAAACTAGATGCATCAAAACACTGTAAACTGCCGTAACATCCAAACACTGTAGCACCAAAAAATACGAATATATGGGGTGATAAAAATCGACCAAAAGCAGAAGCATTCAATGGAGACCATATTGAAACAGCCAAAAAAAACATAGAACATGGCGAGGAAATATGGAAAACAACGGTTGCATAATTGGAAAATGACTCATGTTATACGGCTTTCAATATGAAGACGTCATTACGTGATCTATCTGCACGTCCCCCTTCCTCCTAATTGCGTCTGAACGTTCCCTACAGTGCATTCTCTTACATTTCGAGAAATAATTTAATTCCCCTTAGTGTAACATTTATTTATAGCCATCGTTTTCATACTGCAGAATATTGCCTACTGGAGCGATCGTAGCATTGCTGCACGGAAGAAATTCTGCAAACGTGCAAAATTCGTCGACCTCCGGTAATTCAAGCAGAAATCCTGTTCTGATAGAGCGACGTCTGTCAATTATTAACGAAATGAATTCGGTTGACGAGGAATGTATTTCGAAAATATAGGTGAGTTATCGATCGAATCAGTTCGATAAAACCCGAATCTCAATTGCAATCGAAAAAAGCGAAAGAAATCAGAATCGAATTTCGGCTGCAAAAAAAAACTGACAAAAATTTCACTTTCCGAATGAAATTCGTTCGGTGGATCACCATTAGTGTCAATATGCACATATATGCGCTAAGCAATTTCAGCAATATGAATTATCGGATTGAAGTTGTTGAAAGCTTTTGGTAAAGGAAATGAATTTGCTTATGGTTGACATGCTTATTCGTTATCGCTATTTTTTAAGTATATACTTCAATTGCTTTCTACTCAGTTACCTCCAGACCGTTTTCCAGCTTTGCTTCGATACTGTCAATTTGAGCTTTCGAAGTGGATTATATCGATGTTATGTTTGTGTGTGTATTGGTAGATGTGATGCCTGTTCTTGTTTGTTTGATAGTTGAAAGTTCAAGTGTCATTAAACCTGGAGTAGTGAACTTGCTGGTTGCAGTTAAAGATAGCACGAGTGCTTTTGCACTCGTGCTATATATATATATATATATATATATATATAAGCCAACTTCTTTGCTATGCTTTCCCACTCGTTTTGCTTTTGTTGAACATTCGGCAATGAAATTTTGCTTTTTATCTCTTACGAAATATGCTCAGTTCGTAAGTTTTACCTCTCAATTTGTAAGGATTGAGTGGATCTGTGATCGAGTTTGTCATATTGATGGATGGGGTGCAACGCATACAATGAGTGGAATGATGTATGCATCCGATAGCGATGAACAGCCGACATTGTCAAAATTTACCCATCAAATGCTTCTTGAAGCGTTACTTTTTAACTCGTTTCCGTTGAGACATTTGATATGAATAATGCGGAAGTAGTGTTGAAAAAAATTTGAAAACATTGGACTTAGAAGATTAAAACCCAACACTCCAATAGACTTTAATTATTTGAGGCAGAAAATGTCGATATAAACCGATCGCCGATATTTGTGCAAATAAAAACAATTATAAAGTAATGCGATGGAGTTCTAATACAACAATTGAAGCATTTACTAAAACAAATTTGTCATGCTGATTGGGGATGTTAGAATTTGCTTATATAATTTAGCTTTGCATCCTCGTCACTTCAGATTTTCCTTCCTTCATGAGATGCTAGATTATTCTTTTTACAAATCAATACCTTTAAGCTTATCTTTCTTTTAGAGCTTAAAATATTCAACGTTTGTGAATAAGTTAATATAATGAGTAATAAAATGCGCTATTATTTGATCTTATCGTTACTGATTGCTCATATCGTGCTAAAGTAATGCCAAAAATATAGCGACAAGTGGCATTAATTTCGTTTCAAAAAGCGGAACTATTATTGACAGTTTCGAGTTGTACATTGATCATTCGCTGAATTTGACATCAATGTGCGAAGAGAACTTTGAAAGAGATGTGGCACCTCTCCATATGACAGCATTATTCGTTCGTTGGACATTTCAACCGGTTTCTGCATCTTCGGCAGTCAAAGTTTTTCACTAATTTCTGTCATGAATTGAAATCATCTTATAGTTCTTTTTCTTCAACATGAGTGACGGTTTAGTTTTGGCTATGAGACATATCGAATGACATTTGCTAATTTTTCAAATGAAAAAAAAAAGCACTTTTATAAAAACGAATAGAACATAGATGAATGAGGAATGTTATTACTTCGATCAATAACGACAAATTATATTCTCATTTTAGTTAATCAATGTCAATTATGCAAATATTTCGTGAAAAATTCAATTTTTAAACGAATTTTATTCGCATAAATACGTAATATATTTTTATGTTTTTAATTATTCAAAATGAAAAGCAAATGTGAAAAATGTCAATGTGTGATGCATATTAAGCCCATTATACTTTCCCCTCACCCCCCTCCTCCACATATTTGAGTTTTATTTCTCGATCTTTTGTTGACTACGTAACCGGATGCTTATGTAAGCGAAATGCAACATGCAGGCAATGCAGATTGCAAACGCTTCATCATATCATTGTGCAATTTTGCATAGAATAACTATATATGCAAATTTCTCCTTTTCTATACTCGTTTTTCTTTACTATATTTCTATTGGTTATTGCATATGTAGCAAATGTGAAATCAGAAATAACTTGTTGGTATGCATTGTAGATTGCAATAAAATTTTACAAAAAATGAAATGCATTTTGCAAATGTCAACTGAAACTAACGCATAGAAATTTTTACATAGGACTCATATTTGTGCTTATAAAACGTAAAAGTTATACTAGGTGATGGATGGATACTTTTGAGTTAGTTTTAAACGAATTGATTAATGTTTTTATTATCTGAGTACTTCCAATAGGTACTTCTGAAAAGATGCTCAAATTTTATTCTTTTTTTTGTTGATAGATCTGATAAAAAGCGTTGATAATTTCAATAATTTGTGCTGATAAATTTGTCATTTGTAATTAGCATTAACGTCGACTATTTGACAGTTAATCGAACAAGCTCATAGTGATAAGCAAAGTCGATATCTATGAATGCAAATGTTTTTTGAAAGAATTTTTCTCAGCAATTTGAATTTGAATCGTTTCATGAGTTGTGCACTTCTTTAATAAATATTTAATTGTTTGTTGGGAAATAAATTTCTTTGAAATGGGATCAAGGAAACGAAATAAAAACGGAAACTTTGTAGTATAATTGATTCGAAATCACAGCAAAGAGATTAAACAGCAATAAATCGCAACAAACTATATGTTCATATTTGTACTATCTAATCGTGGCTATCACTTTAAAAGCAAAGAATGAATAAATGACTCGGTAGGTATAATAAGGAAAAGAAAACTAATCATTTGTTATAGATGCCTCGCATATCACTAAGGTGAGTCGAACGTCACTCATAAGTTTCATTGAAGTTTTCTTCCGGTTGGTACAATCTGGCACAATCAATTCCGGATTGATATATAAATTTTCATAGACCTCTTAAAAAGTTGCTTAAATGTCTCTTATTGCACTACAAATGTTCGCTGTATTGATATTCCTTCATTCGACGATATCATTTCTCTATGAATCGCATGCAAAACTATAGAATTGCCAAATTCTATCCATTTGCTACGCCGAATGATTTCTATACTCACATCTAATATCTCTACTCTCGATGCTTTCATCTAGACATCACTCATCAAAATAGGCTAGTTGTTCATTGATCCATTGGGTTTCCATATTGTTAGCTTATATTGCATTTGTGGAAAATCTTAAAATTTGGCTATATTCGCTATTCACATAATAAACAAGCTTTTATTTGTTTATAAAAAGGAGTGAAAAGATTGGTGATGAGTGGTTTTTTTCTTTTGCAAATGAGTGTGACCATAGTACATTTGTGAAGTGCTCTTATTATGTTGGTGTGAAGCTTGTATTAGTTTGTTTGCTTCACTCTTATGCAATAAACGCTCACGTTCGCATATGCATTTCTTGCCGTATCTGTCGAGCTATTTTTCAAAAAACTTTTTCATTCTTTTATTCAGTCTTTTTATTTATTTAAATATAAATTTAAATCTGTTTGTAAGTCATAAAGATACAAATCAGTAGTGTGAAAACCACTCTGAATTTTTGATCTATGCCCAATTAGTTCAATGTTCTAATGTGCTCAATGATTTCAACTATTGAACTTTTTGATTCAGTTACTAACTTCTTAAGTATAATCTTTGAAATTAATACTTTGATATATTATCTTGACCGATCTCATCCAATAAATCTCTTACCTGCTTAAGTCATCTATACCTAAACCAGTTGTTTAGCGTTATAACGTTAAAACGTTATAGCGTTATAACGTTTAGATTAAACGTTATTGCCTCACTCATAATGAGTAAAGAGTTCGTTCAAATGAATTATGAGATATTAGTTCGTCCTCTAGATTTACAAAGTGCTGTCTATTGCTTGCTTGCTTAAAACAGGAAACTATGAGAACAAATGCAGAAAATCACAACTAAAATGCCCCTCTAAGATTAAAGGGTTTTTATAGACACTTTCGCCATTTAGAGCGTTCTTGGCAAATCAAAATGTAATACGATAATAGTTGCAATAGCAAAATGAAGTTTCCGATTGTAATGGTATATACGCGATAGCACAAGAAACGACCGAAGGTCACTCGAGCTGAAATTAATGCATATAAATTTTTAGTTAAATATACTCGAATAGAAGGCTCTTTATCCCCTCAACCAGTCAAAAATTGGCGATCATTTTTTCTCTATGATTTTAATTTACGCCCTAAGCGATTGCAGCGGTTTCAATCGCAATTGCGCCTTTTATTAAATATACAAAAATATATGCTCACTTAAACAATATACTCTTTGGAGGAGTATTCAGTAATAAATAACTTTTCTTACTATTGAATCAACGAATAATTCAATCATACTAATCGATATTATGCTAATTAAATGGAAGTAAAATCTTTTACCGAAGATTATTTGCTAAGGTGATTTTCGAAGACTTGTTTTTCCCCCTTTTTAAGCGAATATTTATTCGTATTTTTGAAAGTGTTTGTTGAGTCGAGAACGGAATACATAGGCCGCCCTCACTGCCTCATCTTTTTCCATTCATTAATTGAAAGTCCATGTACATTAGTCTAGGTCAAAGTAACAGTGAGTACGCCACTAAGGAATGCAAGATGCCTGTCGCACGTCTACTCTTGATAAACATAATAATCCACAAATGGACTAAAGAATACGCAAGCATCACTTAGAGAAAATAAGGTCACCTAAAATGATGTATTATACTTGTGATTATATAAAGTTAAGAGGAATGAAGGGAATTATCGAGTTATAAATAAATTGTGTTAATGGCAATAGCATTAGTTAATAACATCGTTATTTAGATGGATTTTCAGCGATCTTTTGTATTCTTTCGAAGAGATTTTACTTCCGCATTGAGATAATTGTTTTTTACAAATTATTACACGAAACTATTTAATATATCAATGAGGAGAACTAATGAATCATTACTCTTCAAATAGTGTACTTTGCTGCAAATGTAACATATCACCTTATCATATCACTAGCTATCTAGAGGCTCATATTAGGCGCTAGAAATAAAGAGCGGATGACGATGCGAAGTGCAACTGAAATTTTATGTGACACTTTGCAAAATCAATTGCAAAGCCATCGAACAGCTTTTCTTTTATATTATAATTGTGGCTAACAAACTGTCACAGAGTCAGAATGCATAGGCGATATCTTGTGAATTTGCAACAAAAAGAGTAAAGAATGAGAGAAATGATTTTTAAATCCTCATTGTTATGTTTGATGCTGAACACTTCAAATGTCTGATGTTAAGCATTTCAAATTTTATGCAATTTTTTTCTGAATTTCTCAATTTTTCTCCCCATTTTGAAAGTGTTTTCATAGCGATACTTTCATCTCTTTTCAAGATTTTCATTCATTTCATCGTATTGCTCTCGTGAAAGGCATTTTGCAATTGTTGATTAAGACGTAGTGAGAAAGCTTGTCGGATTATTTCCGCTAATGAGCGATAAATTTAAGCAGCTGAAGCCATCTTTCTCATATTGGTTCCGCTCTCTCCGCTTTCATTCAATTTCGTTGTTTATTCGGCGATGTGATTAGCGTTAAGACAGAAAGTGCCTCATGTCACGCAAACAATCAGTCGACATCTTTCATGAATTTCTATGAGTGAATGAGAAGAGAGTCGCGACAAAAGAACTGCAATAACCATGCCAAAAACGGTGACACAATATGTGCTTTTTCAATTCTCTTAAGCGACTTTGACAACTTTCATCGACTGCAAATAGATAATCAAAATAAGCAATAATGAGCAGTTTCAGAAAATAAACAATTTTGAAAGAATTGGCTTTGGGCACAAACATATCCTTGCATAGACAGAATGTTTCAATTACGCAAACACATGCAAAATTTGATGGCGAATAAGAAGCGAATAAGCACAAATCTATTGTGTGAGAAGACTGCGGGNTGCGCTTTGCACATGCAAAATTTGACGGCAAATAAGAAGCGAATAAGCACAAATCTATTGTGTGAGAAGACTGCGGGCAGTTTGTAGTTTAGAATGAAACCTCTCTGCGTTAATGTTTTCTTAAATGTGCATTTATACCTGCAAAGGTCTCGACTCATTTCCGTCTCTCATATCGGCAAGGCTTTATCTCTGGATACATTGATAAGCTTAACGGTGACTACAGTCAATGTGAGCCATTAAGCTTCTCTTGTGAGCCTGTAAAAGCTTCTTTTGAAGGTGTTCAGCAAATGTACATTTATGGAACAACATGTGAAAGTAGTCGCTAAAAATATAGAAGAAAATAAAAACACGAGTAGTTATTGGGATTTATTATGAAAGCCAAATTCAAAGCTTCTTTTTAACAATCTTCTGCATTGCCTCTCTTCTGTATATATTCGTTCAATAACTCCAAATTAGAATTGTATTGCGATATTGTATAGAAACGAGTTGAAACTGCTATCACTATATTGCTGATGCGGGCAGAAATTTCTCTCAATAATCGAAAAAAGTGAATAGCCCATCGGATGCAAAGAGACATTTCACTGTTCCACTACTTTTTACGTAATGTTGCACATGAATCCTGACAATGTCAGTAAGGCAAATGTCAAAATTTTGATGAAAAATGGCATTTTTGCCATTTGAAGTTTTATGTTTGGCTAAAAATTATAGAAAAAAAATCGTATTTTTTCCTCAACTTTCTTCTGTTTCTTTTCCTCTCGTCAATGCTGATGCATCTAGAGAGGAAATTTTTTATACTTTCATGCTAATTTTATTTTTTATCTCCTATAAAAATATAGGAAGAAGTATTTATGCTGCGAGAAATTTTGACTCAGAAATTTGGGAACTTCCTATAGAAAAAATTCGAAAATACTTCCACAGAAGAATTCACTGCGAGAAAGAAATTGCAAACAGTGTTTATTGCCTTGCTTGTAGCAAATATCACCTCTTTGTTGGCTTTTTTCGAAGGATTTTTTCACAGGTAACCAGGTAATTTGCATGACACGACCACCTGTTGTCATACTTTAACACACACACATGAATGGAAAAAATGTTTTCTTCTCTGTCGCATCGGTTTGCTCGATGTTTCATTCTCTGGTGTCATTAATGCTCCGAACATGCTATGCGGCGTTGTGCATGCTTCTCATATGAGCCTTCGCTAAGCTGTTCCCCAAAGATTCGATGCGATTCGTGTCAGTATTCACGTGTGATCAACAAATTCAACAATAGTTGAAGCTATTTTTGTTCGACTCGATTTGCGTCCTTTTCATCTCTTTCGACTTTCACCCTTCATTGCTGCTTTGATTTAAATTCTCTTCGGAATTTATTTATTCGCTTGTTTTCTTTTGAGATCATAAAAAGCTTGCAGGTTATGTTGACCAATTGGGTTTTTCAACTGGTCCAATGCTTTTTCAATGAACAGATGTACGGATAGTGGGACAAATTGGTAGATAGCACATGTAAAAGGGTGCTAAGCGGTTTGCTATTGTATACGCCTGCATGTTCCACTCATATGGCCAGCCAATTTCGTCAATCATCATTAACTAATAAAACGTCGAAAAAACGTTGTCGCAATTTATTCTTCCCGATTGCTGATGTTCGTTTTTCTGCAGGCTGACGGATGTAAAATGAAAATCCGATTGGTATGAATGAATGTTTATTTTTTGGGGGGTTTTAATGTTTATGAGCTCTTTTGTAGTTAATAGACGGATGTGAAAGGTGGCGTTGGATGTGACTCTTCAGTGCAGATATAAATAACGAGTTTCGTAATTCCAGTTTCAATGGTTTCCTTGTTGAAACTATCTGACAGATAATTCTATAATGCAGAAGCAAATAGTTGTGAGAATATTGGCTGGTTCGAGCCCACCAAAGGCGCTAAATGATTGGTGCATAGGTTGAGTTAGACCTTTAAACACATCTCAACGTCAACAACTTGACGATTGGGCAATCTGCTCGTCCTGATGGCTTCAATGGAATGCGTAAATTGATTCATATGTAACATTTGCATTCTCATATACGAAATGTGAGAGTGATTTATGCCTACACAACCTGCCATTACCTCGAAAGAAGTAAGTTTATTTTCGGCAGTCATGAAACTGCTACTCTTAAAGCGGTGATTTTCTAGTTATTCCGTTAAGGGAGTGATTCCTATAATATTTTCTGAAACTATTATTGTCACAGTTGATTTTTTGGAATATCCGCAAAATTGTAGTTAATTGTGGGAAGAGAATTGCCGTGAAAAATGTGTCGTCATTGTTGACGGTATGAATGCAGCAAAGGGTAGATGACGTAGAAGAATCGGCATTTTTTTCGGCGTGAAGCATAAGCGTTGTGGTATTTCCTGGATGATTTATTGACGGTGTTTTTGAAAATCACCGACTACAATGCGTTTTTCCATGCAAATCGTTATTGGCACTTTGTGCTTCTCTTCCAAATTTCACCCAAACTTCATACATCAAAAATGATATTAAATTCTCGG
>JAARMF010000078.1:105256-128852 GCA_022844705.1 Toxascaris leonina
GGGGGGACAAGTTCAATATTTCGTTTGCTTTAGTCTCGTTCAATGAAGAAACGAAGATCTTGCAAGCTTCGTGCATATCGATTATGCTAAAATGCTTGTTGTCAAAAGCTAGTGCAAGGCCTTCAAAAAACTGCAACGTCGCGGTGTCCGCAGTTGGCTTCTTCAGTGCATGGCTTCTCTTTCCATTGAGATCCGTGCTAGGCATTCCTCTTCTTTTTATTGTCATTTCTATATGCAAAATATTCCCAACTACAATGTGTTTGTTCTACTCCTTACCTGTTTAAATAACATGAGAGGGGAGGGGGTGGGTTAGGGAATAGATCATCAAACAGTGTGTAATATCACCTCGCATATATCGAACCGCGGCCTTGTCAACGACCTCAAAATTCATGCGGGTTTTATTAATCAGCGGATCAACTTCTGAGAATTCCGATATGGTCGCATATTATCTGACATTGACCACGATTCTGGCAACTGGATGTGGCCAAGTAAAGGTGCCACAGAATGGGTATGAGATCGGGCGATGATTACGTGTTGTGTTCTGATGAGGATCCGCTTTTATGATGTGTTGACACATACGATCTCAGAGCTCGTTTTTGATCTAATCTACAATCGAAAACTCGAAATACTGGTTGTATATCAAAGAAAAAGCAGCTCAAATTTGGGTTTTTCATCTTATAGGCCTTTTGCCTCGCGATCATTGATCATCTAAGCATTTTCATTTATGTCCAAATCTAAGAATCTTTTTATTATGCTCACATCGAAGTGGCATCGACCGGAGAAGGAAGGGAAATTTTTAGTGTGCGAGCGAATCGATTGCTGCACTATTGAATCCTTCAATTGCCCTTACATATGCACTTCGCGTTAAGCGGAAGCTTATTGGGGCTTCAGGCTCTATGTACTTATCGACGGCTTTTGCACTTATATTGACGTATATGCCCTCAGCATCCATATACAACGCTCAGTGCGTCAGGCGTACTTGATTGAAGTCAACTTTCTAGCTGTGGGATATCACTTCCGAAGGTTTTTGGCTTTCAGGGTTTTTATTGAATCGCAGTTGATTATACTTTCATTCAAAAATCGATCAGTATGATATGTAATGTTTAATAATAGACAAATATACATCAAATGTGGCATTCTGTGAATTTTATTGCTATGTGACGAAACGTCCTCAAAGATTCCTCAAATAGCCGAAAGATTTGCTGAATGATTGATTAAATTTTTCGTCTAACGAAAGAGTTATAATCTAAATTTGCCATTGCTGCATCAAAAGTAAATTCGTTCTAATTTTTGCGTCGTAATTCTGTGAAAAATTTAACGCAGAAAGCTGTTGGTGTGAAGTGTGGATCGCAGATCTCTAGATCGGTATCGTTACTCGGCTATACCTTTCGACGATTGCTGAATGAAAGACACTAAAGTGTTTAGTGAGCAATCTTTGGCCTTTGATGCCTCTTCTCAGCTTTCTTATCTACTCCACACAAATAGGAAATTCACTAGTCAAGCAAAACAACTTTAACGCCACTTATAAAATGCTATCACCTCGTAAATTTGCCGCTAAGAGCATTAGCTATCGAATTTGCATCGAATATCACCGTCACCTTTAGCACACTTTTTATTGAAAGCTTAATAATTGCTTGCAATGCGTTCTAATTCCTTATTGTTTACGTATAGCATTGAATGTCATTGCTGATGAAGTTTTTTAAGGTTTGAACGTATGAAATCCAAGAATAGTTGACACTTCATGAAAAAAAAAATAGAAGTGAGGAGAGGGGAGAAGAAGAGAGAAGAGGGCGATTAGGGAGAAGGAAGAGGTACGAGGACTTCATTATTTATTTAATATTTCATTGTCAGATGAATTCACTGCTGAGAAACTTTCCTGAGAAAAAAAGAGAAATTTTAATGTCGAAGTTTGAGATTTTGATAGCATCACTAATTCATGGATGCATAATGGCTTAATCAGATTGTCGGAATTACGACTTCATTTTTGCATACTTCCGACCGTTAGAGATTGACGCCCACCTCGAAATGTGTTCCATTTTAATTTGCAAGAACAAATTCCTATATAGGACGTTGCTAAATGTAGATTAATTTAATCTGATAAAGTGAAATCCCTCCTCACATCTCTGGATTAGAGAAGACAGTCATTTTCCTTCCGTCTCAAAGGGTCATTCGATATGAGCGCATAAGCAATCATAGCAATAATAGAGCCGTAATAAACGTCTCAGGTTTTTTTCAGCTGTTTGAACGCATCAGATATGAATCACTAAAAGCAGCACACCGTCATGTTCGACCGCCACGCTGTCTGCTTGGTTTAGATTGATCGTCGTCGTCCCATCCATTCGCACAAACAGAACGCCGATGCTTGTGAGAATAATTCCGATCTTCTAAACTCTTTGAGACTGCCAGACGTAACAAACAGTTGTGTTATAAATAACTTATCATAGCACAAGTGGTCGTAAATTTGTCATTAATCAGCGACAATTTGCATATTCCTCTATTACGCTTAGCAATTGCTGCGGGAATGTGCTGCTGGAGTTCATTGTTATGTGACTCCATTTCTTATAAAGAGCAATCTAGTTCTCTATATATTCTTACAACACATAAGATGTTTCATTTAGTTGAGAGCTGCAAGAAACGATGATTTCAATTGAATCTTATATCTTTGAAAATAATAATAAATAATTTCAGGAGTGTCCTAAAATCAACATAATGAGCTAGAAAATTACTAAATCAAAGGCGTTGTTCGATTTTAGATATTATTCCGCTCTAAAATCTATTCTGTTTGACGCATTTGCCTCTATTTAATCTACTGTTCTATTTTTGTTCGTAAAACATTCTCCACATTTCATGGTTATTTTCTTTTACTACGTATTTCGCGAGCAGCTTTTCAACAACGAACTCCATTCGCTCAAAAATGTTTTCTTCTTTAGCTGCAAATTTTTGTTTGACTAATGTTATTCAAGCTATCGTATAAGTTCATCTCCGGCAAAAGCAAATATTTGATTTGTTTCCCCACATCTCTATCGTTCATTGAACATTTTGATATCGTATGGAACAGATTGTTTCTTTTGCGGCATTTCTTCACCTTTGTATACTTTTGGCATGATCCATTACAATCTTGTTGTTATGAGGTGAAAGTGATGAAGGCGATCAATCATTTTACGCCTTATAAATGCTTCACTTCAATTTAGAGTCTATAGCACATGTTAGGCTTAACGAAACAAATATAACACATTTCTTTGTTATTTTTCAAGTGATGTATATAAATTAACACAAGAAACCTGCGTTTAGCAGTGCTTTTCCTTCAATGAAGCTGAGATTCTCTACGAGCAAAAGTAGCATTACAAATTTGTTGCCGATGCTAGCAAAATAGGTTCAACTCCTAGATTTTGTGAGTAAAACTTACATAACGAAATAACTTTCATAAATCTTCGAATGTGATGAAGCTCTGCTCCTGCATGTATTGCCTACTGAAGCGCTTGCAAAATTTTTTGCCATGAACGTAACTCAAAATTGCTGGGATCGGATTTGAAAGGGAAAATTAGGGACATATCGTGCTAAGAGATTTGAATTGAGATTCTATTATATCGAGTATTCCAGAGAATCGGTCCCTATTTTAATTGGTAACTTTCTTCATATTGGCTTTCCACAGTAACATAGTTTGTAGCTTAGAATCGAGTTTGCGATGAGTTGTTATCCGTCGACTCAGAAATTATCCGGTCGGCAAGCAGGAGTACCACTAAACTTTAACCGAACGAACTTATACAGAATCATGTAGCGAATCAGAAAGCAGTTGTCCTTGCTTGTTTATGCGAATGAATGCAATGTGAGGTTCTCCGAGAGGAAAGGAGGTGGCGCATACGCTTGATTGGCCTGTGCTGCGCAATGCTTTACAACGGCGCGTGATCGGGCCAATTGCTGGCGTCATTTTTAGAGCATCAGAGATCGTCAGCGCCCACGTACGACGGACGACGCTTCGAAGCAGAGCCGTATGCATTTGTGTCCAGCGATATCCATCGAGGAAGTCGGCGTTCAGTTGACGAGTGCCGAGAAGTGGTTTCATGTTTGTGAGTTTCAGAATCCTGAAAAGACCACCTTTAAGATTTCAATGTTATATTTGGTATGTTTAAATGAGTCATGAGGAACACCACTCGAAATTCAAACGAGAAATTACAAAAGAACTCACTTTCAAACAATTATTATTTCCAAAACTATAAGACCTCGTTGTTTCAGCAACAAATAGACAATTGCATAACACTTTCTATCTCTACGGCTGTATATTTTTGTCGATAGCCTCAAAAAATTTCTTCACATATGAAGTAATCTTAGAAAAAATAATTCTCCCAAAAGTGCATTAATATAGCATTTACCAGTTTATGAGTGAAATATAAGGAGTTCTTGCTATTGTCAAAATATTGAAACATTTTGTATGAATGTACTGATTTAATTGGACCGGTTGTTTCTTTTAGAAAACATGATTTCGAGGTTGTAAACAGGCTAATCATTTAGCTTCACTTTTTCTATATGACGATTCAAAGTTCAGGTTCTTTGATTATCGATGCGTTATTTTATCAATCTATTTGCAATCGCGAGGATTATTAACCATCAATTTATGCAATATCTTTAAGCATTAACAAAGTTCTTGCAAGTTACACAATGATATGATCAATAGATGGTGATTTTTTTCTGTGATTCTCTTTAAGTTCGACTCATTTTTCAAAATATTTCTTCCCATCTTTCTTTTTTCTCCACATTTTCAGCGGAGCTATCATCGTATTACTCTCTTTTGCCTATATAATTATTTCAAAATGCTATAGAAATTTAATAAATATATAGCAAAAAATAGCGATAATTTTCACCGAATAAGCTCTCTAGGTGCATTTGTGATGATTGTATCATCAACGACATGCTTGCTACTTGCTTTGCTAAAATGAAAAAGCCTTTCGTCATCGATGTATGCTATTCATCATCATCGATCATGCACACTTTTATAATGTCCGCTTTATACTAGAACACTTTTGTGCTGCAACATTCTTCATTTCTCGACGACTAACAAACATTGAATGCGTTCGTGCTAGCATATAAACTTTCTAAGGCTTATATCAGTTTTTTTTTCGTTTTCATCACCGCTTGAGTGCTCGATATTCGCCGTTTACGAATATCATATTCCTAACCAAAAATTTTTCAACCTTTACCTCTGCTAATCTATCCACACTAACATAAGCCTAAATCTTTAGTGCCTATAAGAGGTAACAGCAATTGACACACAAAAATGCACTTTCGAAATTGGTTAGTTGAAATTCGATGGAAAATCTTCTCTATAACTTATTTGCTATACACTCAGAAATTGGATCAATTAAAAAACATTGCTAACTGCAAATTGTTTTATGTTTCGCTGCAACTGTGACTTCGATGGAGTTGAAAAACGTTCCGGAATGCTGTGACAGCTTAACGAGAAATTTTGGATTTTTATGGATATTGATTTGCATCGAGGAGAATTACAATCCTCGAATATGGCTAAGTATTAATTGCGTTTCATTTAAGCGGAATTTTCATTGATCAGAGGTTAGTTTTCATTTCTTTATACGTATATCTGCTAGCGCTTCTTCCTTGTAAATTGCTATTGCTTAGAATTCGTCAGAAGGAATATGTGAAATGCTCTCATAATTCATTTATATTTTTGAAGAACTTATGAATTTTAAATAAATACGGCATCACCACTTAAGGTAATAAATTAAACGCATGCTCAACCAAGTTACTGAAATGATCTTTCCTAGACAATGATATCTAGCATCATTCGACAGGTGTTCGTCGTCTATCTTATTACCTTTTTCAGACATGTATAGATTTTTCCGATATCCCCCAAAACGTTCAAGCGGCGATAATTGTTTATTTCGTTCAAATGAATAAGTAATCAGTGTTATTCACCTAATTAGTAGCACAAAGTAACAGTTGCTTTGCAGTTCGATTCAAGTCCACAAATTCTACCAGATCCCTTGAAACCACAAACTGTGCATTCTACTGGACGGATCACCGTTCCACCTTATTTAATCAATCGATAATTCAAAATCACCTCTAAACATCGCAACGAATGTTCAATGCTATTGTTTTATTTTTGAACGGTGCTACAAAGAGGTACAAAGTATTATATTCTTCTTCAATATTCGCATAATAAATGTTTTTATCCATGAATTATAATATCAACATTAGTAGCTTATATCATAGATCACTATGCAAAACATTTACGAATTTGCGCTCATATTTCGTTTATAATGCGAGGCAAATCGTCGAGTCGCTAGGCTATTTTGAGTGTTTCCATAGTTGATGCCGCATAAATATTTTTCAAATTATGTTCTCATGCGAATAGATATTGCAGCAAACGTATTATAGCAACATTATTTCCTATCTTCCTCTCTCCGTTCATTTGTCCTTTCAACAGTTTCGACGAAAGAACTAATGAAGTTGCAATTAGTGAATTTGATAACTATACATTGCATTATATGGCAATCTTCTGTGCAAAATAATATCACCGATGATTAATTCATTATGAAATAATTTATGCACATTTAAACGTGATGAGAATTTATACACATTTTTCATCGATCGAATTTTCATTCTACAACGATGCGATCACAGGGAAATTTATCATTGCGGAAGATATGTAAGAGTGGTCTGATCAGTTCATATCTGAAAGGATTGCCTCACATTTATCACTTTTCTTTAGTGTTCTATGAGATTTTTTTGGGTAAATTGAGCGAAACTCATGAGGGCATATACCGTACGAGTTGTATTATCCCTTTTTCCATTATCGTTTTAATCTATGTTGCAAAGAGTAAGCTTTCAATAAGCTTATTATGCATGGACGCTTGAGGCGAAGCATTAGCTGCGTCGTTCTTATGAGCCTCTTCTTAGAAAGAATTGTTCAGATCACTTTCCTTTTTATTTACTTGCTCTCAAAACTTCTTCCTATTTGAATTTGCCATTCGCTTACATACATAACTTCGCCAAATTGCAATTAAAATGCGTATTTTTGCAAGTGTCCATGTGTATGTGTCTGTGTCTGCCTCACTTTATCTCTCTTTTAGTTTCGATTGGAAAAGCACTGGAATTAAAGCTGCAAAAATTGTTAGGTGTGACGTATAAATACTGCGGGCTATTCTCTTATGGCAACACTCAATTCTTATACATCAGCTACAGAAAGATCTGTCGTTGCTTAAAGATGACTAAAAATCTGCGTGCATATTATTGCAACCGGTTGGCTTTTCATTTAATACCGACCGAGTTGTGAAAAATGAATCTTTTACAAAAAGTTCTTTATGAACAATTAAATTACCTGCAAATATGAATGCGTTATTGTGCATATTTTATCATTTATTGGAAAATATCAAATTAATTGCTGTATTAAGGCAAATTGCAGATGTCAATATCATTCTTCCGGTATGTTTACAAATTAATTCTTTTTTTTAAAAGAGTCAATTTTTATGGGTTTTTTAAATCTGAAATTAGCAACCGAAGTCTATTGTTCGCATCCACTTATCAGGAAGCAACTCTCCGTCGATGCTCTCATTCATTGTTTCTTTTTTCATTACACTAGCACTGTTTTCAGTTTTTTTTTTTTTGTTCGCTTCTTCGCCTTCAATGATGCGACAGTGTAATGAGGAAGTGTTGCACTGATGGATAGCAAATTGACATTCATTGTTGCGTTTATCCTCGATCGGTGAGTTTTTTTTTTCTGCGCTTCAGCAATGAGTAAACTACATGAACGAATGCAAAGAGTGATGTTCAGTACGCTTATTAATTGCAACAAAAAAATTTCTTGCAAAAGTCTCAATTGATTTGTGCAATAATGGAATGTGTTGTCCCATTAAAAGTGCTACTCACCACTTTTTATGTGCTAAATCTATTCGCAATAAACAATAATGATAAACGACAAAAGTGTCACTATTCCAACTCTGAATTTTTTCTTTTCTTGAAGTTTCTCGCCCAAAAATATAATTCGTCGATTTGTAATGTTTGGCGTCGAGATGTCACGACGCCGGCGATAGTCGACACTATCGGGCACAATGGACCTGCGACATTTCAGCACATGGACATATTGACGGGGTTTCGCATTCCTCATGGCATCGATATCCAATAATTTGGTGAAATTTATTTTAGTGGCATTATTTGAACTCCAAACAAGAATTGCTGAGCAAAACTTGAATGGCAGTTGAAAAATGTTTCCTTCCTCTTGCCGACAAATGGGTAAAACAGCCGAAAGGAAATAATCCTAGCTAAAGTGTAAGTTCAAGTATAATAGGGAACGTCTCCGCTCAAGATGACCACTTAGAAGAGAACACATGAAAGCAAAGTGTTTCGTTATGAAGGTGGAGGGAGGGGAGTGGGCGGGGCTTGAATTGATGCTCTTGTAAACTTCTCAAATTGTTGTCGAATATTTATGTGTGCCATTCCTCCATGATCATAAGTAATATTCCCATCACATTGAATTTGTCACTGTTTATACAACCCTCTATACGTCAAATAGTCGTGCCAAAGTCTTTGCAGCGCTATTATTTCTCGGCGCCTATGTTGCGGAATTATTTTGGCGTCCGGCGCCATGGTGCCAAAACTGCGCCCGCTACAACGCTCTCTTTCGCAAATGCATATTCGTCGTAGTATATGTCTCTTTCTCGGATCATGTTACTCTCGAATTGAAGCTCGCCATCTCCTCAATAAGCGCCGTGCTTAGATACTATCCTTGTCATCAATGCTTCTTAAATACAGTTTGAAAGACTAATAGAATAAAGTAAGTAAAAATGATAAGAAGAAAACGATATGAAGTTTATTTCTTCCACTTAAAATTTTAAAGTTTCCAAGCAAATAGAGTTATAACCAAAATAAGCAGTTAGGCTTATGCGTAAGCAACTTACACCCACGTCGAAATATAAACGAACGAGTAAATTTCATCGTTTCCAAGGTTTCCATATCAGAAAGCTCATTTCTCACTCATTTCATCTCATATATCGCTCACTTAAATAATGCTTACTTATACTAATATATTTTAGCATTAAACGACAGGAACAAACACTTTAGAGCCGTATTAATGAGTACGACGGAGAAAATGGTGATTGGAAAGAGTTCGCCCTTTCTCAGCTATGCTTAGTGTTATCCTTCAAGCTGATGTGTCCCTCGAGTGCAACTCGTCTGACTAGTGCATCAATTCGTTTTCACTTCTTTCTAATTTCACCCCCTAAATCACAAGTCACTAAAAAAATTGAACTTTTCTGAGAAATCTCAGGTTGATAATAATTTACTTTCCATTCAGTTAAAAAAAGGAATAAACAATTGAAAATCACTGATCAAAAAAATGAAGTTTGAGATTATTGTTCAAGAATAACTGGATATTCTTCTCTTATTGTCCAAGTACATAAAAATTATATGTACACTGTACATCCATCCATGTGTTCTTTACTGCACATTGGGGTATAGCATTTTGTCTATACCTTATCTTCATTGCAACCAATAGAAAAAAAGAGACAAACACATTCCCATGTTCACCCTCCTTTTCAGTTATGCTATAAGCGCTGTACTGAACTTATGTTATGGATAAGTGACTATCAGTAGATGTACTGAGCTCACCTTGAAATATTTCATTAAAAGCATTGCTATCATTTTTGTGGTGTTTCTTTCATGTGACTCGAAAAAATAGAATCTGCTGATTTAGTATTTCCGGTTTCTGAATGTTTTTCCTCGGGTGATGGTCACACTTGTGAGTGCAATGAAATCCAGGTAGTGTTCAACGACTATCTGTCGTTTCAATCTTCTAAACAGTGTTCTGACTTGTTGACATCTGGCTCAAGCTAAATGCAGCTCTATTTCACTCTGTTCACTAAGTACTGGTGAACTCCAATCCTAGCTACCTTCACTTTCCCTCACCAGCCTTCTTAAGTTTAACTGAAAAGAAATTTCCAAATCTCAGTAAAATTTTCAAGAAAGTAAGTTTTTATTTCGAGCTAAAACCTGTTGTTTGTTTAGAAGAACACCTTCACTAAATTTTTCCCGCAGTTCGAAGCCCTCCCATATATAAGACCATCATTCTATTTTTACATTCTTTTTCCCTCTGAACCATCCCTTACCTTCCCCCGTAAATATGGAAATCCAACGAACTTTAATGTTTTTTCTCCGCTTCTTCGTTCATCCAATTTATAGTTTGTCACAAAAGTGCGAAATAAAAGGCTTTTCTACCAAAAATAATACAACTCTATGACTTACAAATATTTCGATTATCCTTGGCCATTTTCAATCTAGAGATAGTCATGTGCCATACCATTATATCCAAAATTGACTCTCCTCTTTTTTTAACTAAAGGCCGTTTGCTTTCTTTGGATTATCGCTTTTTTTTCGTAGAATAGATGAGCTGCAAAGTAAATAAATCACTTTGATCGATGTCTTCTGAGAGCATTTTGAATGTAATTCTCAAAGGAAATTATAACCTTGCTAATGCTAAAAGAAAATCTCGTCAGACAACTCGAAAAATAGATCAACAAAGAAATTTTGGATGGGAATTCGATTGTATTTGCAGAGAATGGAGGAAAAAAAATTAAAGAAATTTATCAGCTCATTTAAGGATTGCGTAAAAGTCGGAATAATAACAAAGCGTTAGAGACGATATACACTTTTGCATTATCACCTATTTGATCAATCGATCGCATAAATTTAATTACAAATAATAGCATATGTGTAATAAAGAATCGATGATTTCATTCATATCGATTAGCCTCAAATATTTGCTTATAAGCTAATCGAGCAGCTTCATAGGTTAGCTTCTTTTTAGAAAGAGAGAGTTGTGGGAAAAATTCGTTGTCAAATAGAAATTTTCAATTAATTTGCATAATTTCGTGAGGAGCCTTCTTTGAATATCACTTTGCAAGTAATAACCAAATAGAACGTCATCAACTATTATTTATATCGAAGTCCATCCAATAAATCCCCATATAAATACAATATTCCCATCGTAAAACAAATTTTATTGTGTAACTTCAATAAGGGAATGCGATAATTCATCGTTATTAAGGTGTGATTGCATTAATGATATTTGATATTTTATCAAAAAAAAAATATTCTGGAAAAATGTCAACTTTTATCATATCAGCTTTATGCGTCGTTATACACTAAGGATGTAAGTATAGATAACTCATTCAAAGTTTATATCGCTTTTAACCTTCGCATTGAGGTAACCTTTTTTGTTTTGTTTGGAGAGTGGAGAGGTGTCGTCAATAATTCTGATTTGAAGGCGAAATGCAAACTACATATTACAAATATGCTTCACCTATTTAAATACACAGAAATTTAATTTCCAATAATAGCCACTCAATAATGTCACTATTTATTTCACATCTGCATAGGAAGAAAAAATTTTGTTGAGTTTTTAATGGCCATCTTTTTAGTTTCTATAAGTTTAGTTTCGAAAATGTGGTCAATTACCAAATATGGCCAATTAGTGAATACGGCCAATTGGCAAATATGGCCAATTAGTAAATATGACCAATTAGCAAAAACAACCAATTGGTAGAAATGAAAATAACCGATCAGTTTTTTTTTTTTCAGAGCTGTCACCTCATCAAGGATTTCAAAGTTTTTCTAATGAAATGTGAAAAAAAAATGAGCAAAGTGTAAAATTTGCAACTTTGCACTCAAATTGCATTCGTTTCTCACTGTCAGTTAACTGCTTCAACATTTGTCTTTTGTGTTTTAGCGGAATGAATTCGCAGTGCAAAATTTCCACTACAAATTTCGAACTTAATAAATACAATAATGTTGTTTATTTTATTTTAAAAACATTTTTTATATTTTTCAAAAAAAAAAATTCATTTGTGATCAAATGCTCTCTTCACCATCGAAAAATGTAACCCAACAATGCAATATGAGCCTCAATCCGATAGATGTATATCATCGTTTTTGGTGTTTTCTCCCGCTCTATCTTCATTGCAAATCATTCAACACAACTTCACAGTCACATCTCATCGTATCGTTGTCACCCTCACTCACACCTTCAACTCATTTTGTTTTGCCGTTGTTCATTCAACAGAAAAAAAAACAATCGTACATTAAGCATTCGTCTCTCAGGGTGGTCATACCATCCGCATTCCCTCAAATTCATCATCCATTAGCATATCGACCGGTCAAATATTATTTCCAATATTATATCGTTAATTCCCCTAATATATGATATTATTTAATCTTCGAAATAATACTCAATAATTAAATTTTTACAAATCGGTATTTTCTAAGTAAATCAAACAATAATACTCAATAGTGTTAAAGTGCGAAACATTTAATATAATGTTGATATTGCTTTAATAATTTAAAACTCTCATCGAATTATGCAAATAATAAAGAAATTATATAAAATAGAATAAAATATGCATAATAAGAAATTAGCAATTTTATCATAACAATTACATCATTTACAACTTTAGTGATCTCTCATCAGCATTGTTATTCATAGCCTTAATTATTGATAAGTTGTGTATTATCACAATTTCAAGCTCTACTGATAGTCATTATTATGAGTACAATGAATGCTTTCAATGATTGTTTTGTTAACTTCTCATATGCTCATATATATTCGATTAAGTGCTAATGCAATAGTGCATAATTAATGCTTTCAATAGGTTTACTTTATTATATCTTCAGACGTCATTTTATTTCCGTTGTTTATTTTGTCAACTCGAATTGTCAAAACTCAACAAGTTTTTCCCTCTCACTCTCAAACGTTTTTAATAACCATTTCACCTGCAAAAACGTTCTTCAGCTTTTATCATCGTCACTGCATTCACAATTTCTTAGGTGTGTTCGACCACTTCATCTCGAGTATTTTGTTCGAAAGCATCGTTCAATTCTGCTCCACTGACGAATGGAGTGCCTCTCGTTTCGTTGTTTGTTTGTACGATCGATTGATTCTTTTCGTGAAAACCACTCCACCTATAGCTGACTATACAAACTTCACTTCAAGATGTAAAAATTAACGCTTATATTTTATTCTCTGCATCACTATAATGCACAAAACTCTACCTCTTATATCACTAACAAATATAAATTTATTCCTATAGAATGTACCGTTTATCGATTATATTCATGTCATCTAATACCTTTTCTTCATCGATCCAAAACTATTCCCATCGATGCAATTTGATACTCGATAAGTGATTTCCTCTGTGGATGGAAAAGAGAAGCGTAAAACATGCGATATTTCTATGGAATAAATGATTATTTTGAAGAGAATATTTATAGCTCACTTCTAGAACAAGCAGTGCAACACGAAATGCTCCCAGAATTAGACACGATCGCCGTGACCGAACCCCTACCGCTTCGCAACCGTTCGGCTTAAGCTCTAATCGTGTTCTTTCACAAATCACGCCACGAGAGGGCGTGGTCTCTCTCTTTCTCTGCTCTCCTGTTTTTCTCTCCCTCTTCTCATTCTCCCATCAATCTTTTAGTCATTGCAAAGTCTTTCATTGGCAACAACCGTCATGGTTACGTTGTTTCTCCTCGTTTGTATGGTATCTCGAACCTCTCCCCTCATTCGAATTGAGAGGACACTCTCTGCAGAATTTGTTTTTGGCATAAACCCTCTGAGCGAGCAAATTTCTAATTGTGTGTGCGAGTGTGTATGTGGATGGCGCTGTGCTCCAAGGGTTGTTTACTTTCCCGGCACTCGTTGTGCTGTAGCTCTCGTTAACTGCGAGCTACGATCAATAAGCACGAGCTGATGGCTTAAGCTGCCCCACCTATTTCCCCTCCTAAAATCGCCCCTTCGTATTGTGGCTACTCACCATCCTCTCCGGTTGTCCACAAGTCCGGCGTTTCCAGTGGCCAGTGGAAACTTGCTTTCCGGTCTATATTTTGCCAGCGATACGTCATATCAGCTGTCATCAGCTGATGGGCTGTCACCTTGATACGATATCCCCTCACTCTTCTTTGGGCCGATTCATTGGCGTTTCACAAAAGTATTTCCCACCGAACCGGAAGTAATAAAAATAAGGCAAAACAGGAACTCAAATAAACCAATTTAGCACTAGCAAGGTATTGGTGTGTTTCTGCTATTTGTGACTCTCTATATCTCTCCGTTTATCGCTCTCTCACATAGTTGCATTGTTGTTCAATGTCAATAATGTTATATTCTTTTGTTCTCGGCAATAATTGCAGCACAATAATTATGCCGTTCTTCAATGAAACATCCTGAATGAGGTGTTATCATGAAAACGTCCAATATAAGCTTAAGGTCAAGTGAAACTTACCTATGAAATCGACTCAACTTTTTTAATACTGAGAGCAAGGTATGTGGGGAGTTGTCTCTTGAAAGAATGCAGTTCCATCATAAGGGACTGCTCGATGCATAGCCGAATAAATGGCAATATGCATCATTGTTGCCCAGCGAAGTCTAATCTCCAAGTAGCAGCTAGCATAAATCATTCTGCAAGAGGTACAATCTTCGCATTCTGCTTTTCTTCGTTTCTCAATCTGTGTATTCAGTATGCGTTCTCATAATTGGTAACATTATTGGGTGATCGCTACACAAATCTGTATTTATTGCCTGGGAGGAAAATGGTGCCCAGAATAAAGGATGGGATGAATGACTGAAAAGAGGAAGAAGGAATAGGAAGAACGGTTAAAAAGAGGTAGAGGCAATAGAATGGACGACTAAAAAGAAGAAGGAATATGATGAATGATTAAAAAGAAGAAAAAGGAATGGGAGGAACGGTTGAAAAGATGTGAGTGTTAAGCCTTTGAGGCTGATGATGCACGTCTTAAATGAACACAGAATTTGAATATTCGCTTATATGAGTTATTCGTGATGACACAACCGCTGTTCACAACAACTTTCGAGTAAATCGAAAATAAATTATTGGGAGCTAATTGCAAGAGATGCAACGAATTTCTTTTTTATATCGTTTTATTTGCAGTTCATCACGTCGATCCTATCTGTACTTTCTGACGTTTTGACAGGCTGAATTATCCATTTATTTGTGCACACCCAACTCAAACAACAATGCCGAGATTCGAGCAGATTTATTTTGTTCGTCTTTGTGGATTACTAACACCAAAAAGTTTTAGTCTTGGAATAGTTGTATTCAGAGAGTTCGAGTCAGAGATCCCAGCTCGATCCTTTGTTGTTGGAGAAGGTTTGCGAGGAGAAGGGTTGATTTGCCCATGCACGTTTGCAGTAATCCTCCCATTTCATCGGAATATCTGCAATGTTTACGAAGTGATCGTGTTTGCATTACGTTCATCGTATGGGCATTGGCGTTCCATAATGCACTCGAGAACTCACCTACGAGTCAACACCCATCGACGATGTGAAAGAACATCGCCGAATAGCCGCCCGCACTTGGATATATCGTCTTTACGATGCACCTTTGCATAGTGTTCATGTTGGGCTATTGGCTGGTAGGTAGCCGTTAAGAAATTTGAGAGTGTAACCTATTGGCTGTCGGCCACAGTTCATAGGAAACTCAGCAGGAGGCCCGAAAAGGGTCAGCGAACCCACCCATAACATTGTCGAACGATGACGCCCCTTTCGTTTCCCATTGCTGAGGAAGAAGGACACGCAAATACACACAAACACGGCGGGTGCTATTCGTCCATCCGAGGGAGGCATTCGATACGACGCTGTCATTGACGAACCCTAAGTTTTATTGCTGCAACCTGGCCTCATTCTTCATTGATTCTGATATTTCCTGTTATTGTTGTGCATCGTTTCAAGTGAAATTGGGGTTCATATTCGATGATGAATATTATAGAGGGGTTACCTCATGCTATATACATATATGCATTTTTATGCTTGCTTTAAAGTGAGCAAGCAAAATCTTTTTATTCGCTTGATAAGCGATGCACTTAGCGTGTGCTATTTGTTTGAATAGGCGAAAAAGATGTGCAACTACATACCACAAACAACTTAGCAGCACTCTAATGGTTTGTGCCCATTTCATTGTCGTTGTTCTGCTTCGATGCCGGTTTCCTCTTGAATCCTCTCATAAGAGACTTTTTTCTTCTTTTTCTCTTGCACTTCTCGTTTTTCATCGTTCTTTTTTCATAGGATTTTTCATTATATTGTTACCGTTCTTCAAAAATGTTATCAATCATTGCAATTCAATCGATCTTTTCAATAATCTTTTTCCTAAAGACATTTATTTTGTTGGAATCTTTGATAGAATTAATGATTCGAGAGGATTTTTCGTTAGAAACATAAAAAGTTTCGCATTCTTTATTGATGTTGGTGTGTTTTATTTTTATTCCAATGCACTCATTAATTGTTATAATCCATCGAAGATCTTCTCGGCAATTAAGATGCCTATCGAAGTGATTTAACTTTTGCATTCGACTAATCAGTAATCTCGAGAATATTCTATCAAAAGGTTTATACGATGTTTTTAAATCAAATCACTTCAAACATTTTATAAACAGAGCTTGTTGTTAAAATGCTATCTAAACTATTAACATACAATATCATTATATAACACAACTGCTTGTTATCTCAAAGAAGTTATAATGCATATGCTTATACAAGTAAATACATTTTCATACTGACATCAAAGAGGATGGATGGGTGTTTATGGAGAGCTGTTTGTGGTCATATGTGTGTGTGTGTTTGCAGGTCGTTCATTGTCTGGGTTGCTGTGACCCAAACGCAGTGCGATCGACGTTGTTATGAAAAGCGCGTTGATGCGGGCCCACCTGACGCCTTGCCATCCTCTGCGTTGCTGCCGTCCGTTCTTCCCACACCCCCCACCCTTCCTTTTCCTCTCTTTCACATCAACTCATCTTCATCCAAATTTTTGTTTGATCATGACTGTTTTTGTATCTCGCCATAAGAAAGCAATGCGAGAAAGTTGATCTCTTCTGTGGAAGTTGTTACTCCTTGTATTCGATCACTTCCTGACCCATCATCGTTTGTTGAGGATTGAAGAGTGAAGTCCTGGATAGCAATGCACCGAGCTGTCATCAATGCTCGGTTACGAGAAGTGCCATAAAACTGCCATACGATCAGCTGTGGCGTTTGCATTTAATATGCATTATGTCTGCTTATGTGTGATTATTGGCTCCGAACGGAGCTAAACTGTATAACGTTGGCTTATCAGTGGATTTGCCATGTAAATTTGCATATGGCAACTAACAGTTATAAGCGAATAAGAGGTCGGATCATTTATATGAAAATCTCTTTGCATCGCTTCGTTCTGCTTCTCTGAGGAATTGCTGAAGTCCCATGCATGATTTGTAAGGTTTATATCTCCTATGCGATATGCAAGATTTCTACTTTCTACTTTCAAGCAGTTAAAATTTCTCATCTACTTTCGTGCAGCTTTTGCTACAGATTACGCAGTAGCTGAACTGGTATTAGGTCATATTTGTGTGGTGGTTGTCGTTAGTTCGAATCTCCTTTGCAAAAGCAACACTTCCGCTGCCGCAGAAATCTTTTTTATGGCGTTCGAAGTGCGGACAATATGAAAAAAAAAATGATATTTCATGAATAGGGGACATAATCGCAATTGGCATCTCATAAAAACACTCGTTCCAGTAAGCTTATTGGAGTTTCAATAGCTCAACATCCGGTTGACTGGCCATTGCGTCTACAGCTAACGAATGCTTTATTTGGCTTTTACCTGAGTGGTGTGCAAACTCACATACCATTCTGTGGGTGGTTGATCATTATCAAAAACACACATACCAGTCGGTAGAAATAACTCGGAATGGGAATATGTGAAATCCGTCCGGTGGATTTTGCGATCTGCCATCAAACGAAGTGAATTGAATATGCTAGCAAGGCATTCAATAAATTAGTGAATATTGCTAATCGACTATTTATAAAACATTAATAGAACAATGCAGCTATGTCCATCTAATTGGCTACTTGCTTATATGTATGTGTCTGTCTGTCCATGAGCCCATTGATGAAAACAAGTTTTCATTTCCATGTTAAGGATGATGAATTCATCGAGTCGAATGTTTTATTTTTCGCTGAATCTAGCTAGCATGAATGAATAAATATATAAATATGCGAAATTTCATTGTTGCTTTTATTACAGATCATTTTCTGAAAGAATCTCCCATTAATGGCTTATAAAAATTTATTAGCATTCTGCTTAATGCACCATTATGCCGCCGAATATAATAATAACTCTGAGAGCACTCAATTACAATCGCATTCATGAGTCAGAGTGAAATAAAACTGCAGATTCGGATGCGCTTTTGCTTTATCGCAAGATTATATTTCTAATGCTGATGTTATGTTCTTCCCACCCTCTCCCCTTCTCCTCCTCTCTTCCCTTGTCTTCCAATACGTCATAGAATTACCGAGTTCCTTCACCATATCTTCATAGTTCACTCATCTCACTTTTTATAATTGCTGAAAAGGATATGTGACTCCATTAAATTGAGTCGATTCATTTCCATTCAAATCATATCCTCTGTATGAGTGATGCAAATTTCTGAGTTTCGATTCTGAAAGCGAGCAAGTGACCGTCTAGGCACTGAGGTCATCGACTAATTAAGTGCGCTTATCTAGTCGTAGATTGTCAGTGTTTTCGTTATCGGACTCAGTGAGATCTTTACAGACGATAGGCACCAACGTTGAATATATGCCATCATTTCCCAATCACCGCCGATGATCTCTGCTCATTTATTTCAAATGGAAGTTTACGAACTGCATTATCGCCTTTTTCCTTTATTTTTCGTTTTATATCACTGTACTTTATGCATCAATAACCCGGACAAGGCGTAATAAATGTGTGAGTCGAACAGCAGCCACGTCTGCGAGGATGAAACTTTTTAAGATGCCGCTTTAGAGCACATTTATTCTCAGTGGCACATTTATAATGCGAACCGAATGTCCCACATTCTTGTCTTCTTTTCAGTTTATCTCATTTACTACAAATTCAGAGGGAGGCATCCCATTCGGTATTACAATAGCTTAGTTGGTTAGGGTTAATGCAGAAAACTGCTGCTTTTAGGCTCAAGTCTGAGTGGGAACGAAACATTTTGCTGTCGTTTAATAAATTTACGTTAATATTTTATTTATTCGTTATTCCCTCTAGCTGAAGAGGTTTATTTATCATCTCTTATCGAAATCCTTATATCACTTCCTATCTGTAGAAACACTTTGGTCATCTTACATAAGAGGGTCTAGGTTTGGATGTATTTATTCCCCCTAACCATCATAAGATTCTATCCATTTAGAATTTTCTCAGTGCCTCTGCATCCCTCTATCTCCCCTTCTCTCTCCCCCTCTCTCTCTTTTAACAGAGAGCATTTGGAAAAATTTACGTATTCACTCAAAAATTGGAAATGAAAACAATGATGTGTATAATCGACTGAAATCGTAATTTTCGAAAGGAAAGACGATTCCACCGATTTCCTCGTGGATCTTCTTCTTGTTGCACTTATTTATATCAATTGTTATTATGCAGATGATATGTAATTCACAGTTGTTTCCTCATCCTTATTGCAGTATTGTAAATGTTTTTTCTGTTCAATTCGCATCTTTTGGCTTTCAGACGAATGCGATTCTATTCTCTTTATTCAGTTAATAAAGATTACTGTCATTCATAAGTAAATCAAAAAAAGAGAAATACTGTGGTCATTATTGGGTTTATTCAAAGAAGCAACTGATGAGGGCTCCGATCAACTCCGGAGTGCTTCATATATTTTATGGATATGAATATTCCCAGGGCCATATTTGTGCAGAAATATTCTCATATTAGAACAGTCTCGACTTTCAGTTATTATTGTTACTTTTTGATCTGTTTCCTGTGCTCACACAAATAAAATGCATTAACTGAAGTGCTCTATATTTTCAATATTCTTCAATATTTATAAGTGGCAGATTTAAGTTTTCTTATGTGTATCTGACTATTCGTTCATCAGTTTAGGTATTTGACTGCGCTACAAATGTTAAAGCCTTATTGCTACGGAAATATCTCAGCAGATTTCATCACGTTACATGTGTATGGCCACCGTACCTCAACGGCAGAATCCCTTGAGGCAATATATCGATGTATATGGTGTTTACAACGTTCACTAAGCGGAATATTTGTATGTATCGGTGAGGCGGGTGTCGAAAAAACATTGGAAGGGGCGGATGTATGATGTGCCCAGAGGGGAAAACACAATCGTGCGCCATTTGTGGATATTTTTTTGTGCATGTCGAGATGTGCGACAAACGTATTCTATTCGAGCGCTTGAGAGCACTTTCTTTTTCTGTTTTGGCGATATCTGCCTCTCAACGAATTCAACGCTATTTTCGTGATATTTGCATTGTTTTGTTTGCATATATTACTTTTGTTGTCTTCAATGCAGATAGTGAGCGAATGCCGATGTCGATTCGAGTAATGGGGATAAACTCATTAATAATTACACGTAATTTGCAGAAACAATGAGTGAATCGGGCTCGTTGGCGACTAGCTCGACCGGGTCCGACCCGGACCCATTCAGCCAACTGCTCGCTTCAATGGCCCGACCCATACCGAACTCAATCACAGGTACATTGCTATTTCTCATAATTTCGGTCGTAAAATTTAACTGTATTTCCTGCTCGCTAATTCTTACTCAAGTCATCAACAGCCCAATAAGGCTGTCAAATCGTAAGGCTTCATGTAAAAAATTTGTTTGCGGACATGTGACGTATGCATATACCCTCGTGTGTATACCGGTGAGGGAACGAGAGGTGATCGTCATAATTGGTCGTTGCCGTAAGCACCTTGGGCATTTATCTGATCGTTTCGGAGAGCAATTCTGCGTCCGACCCATCCTTAAAACGTGAATGATCGAAACGGGCGATTGACGGTTTTATTGTTCTCTTTCTGCACTTTTGACACTCAATGTACCTCGATCCGGACTAGTGCTGCAATCCGTCGTTCGACGAATCGCCCGTTCGTCCGGTTGGTGGATTTTGATGAGCGGTAGGGGTCAACGCATACGTGAATTCGATTTCGCTCATCCCATTATTTCTATCGGCACAAACGTTTCCCTCCCGAAAATGCCGACCGTAGTTCCGAAAAACGATAACAAATATTCGTTGCGAACCGGAACCGCATCAATCAATAATGGCATATTTCGGCGATTTTTTCATCGACACTCTAAACGCTTTGTTGATGTCTTCAAAAAATTAATGCTATACAACGAGATTTTCAACGATAATAATGTAATTCGGAGTACTTTTAATTACTTTCAATAATGCATTCTTTTGCAATATTCTCGTTGCATTTTAGCATTAATTGAATTGCATCATATAACATGAAATTTGAGTAATAATTATTTATATATATTCAATTCGATGAATAATTTGATGATTTATTGCATTAAATAAGGGCAATCAAATATTAACAATGAGTGAGTTGATTCTTATGAAACACTATTTTAACTGTTTGAAAAAAAAAATAACTAAAATTAAAAGAGCTTCGCATCGATATTTCCACCAATACGCAAGAGCTTTTGTTAGCAAATTGAAGGCAAATCTGAAAAATTTCTCTTCTCGTCGGATAATGATTGCCTCTAAATTGTTATAAAGCAAATAAAAGAATATCTTAGAGGAATTAATGATTCGATAGTTTTATATTGTTTTAGTCTGTGGAGCAACTATTTCGATGAGTTATCATCGATAAATAATAAAATCTATGGGAAAGACGTTTATACTTCGATGTTTAAATCAAACATAACCATATGCGGACTATGCGCAAATGCTTTGCCGCATTCAATCTTTTTCTCTGAAACTGACGAGTGAACGTCAACGTTGCTATCATATTCAGTTCCCTCCAGTGATTACCGGTTTCAACTATCAATAGACACAGAGGCGCATATATGCATGACGTCACAATATTGCACTTCGCAGATGCGAATTTACAAACAAATGGAAAAACATGTAACGCTTGCTAACACGATAGGCGCATTTTGCAAGCCATCAATCGAAACAGTTGCCCAATTGTCCAAAAGCGGCAAATTTATCTTGTCCGACAATGCGTCGTTCTACGGATCCGCTCGACTATACGATTCCCCAGCCATGAAGTCCGCCTGACCGATTGCCGAACGACACTCGTTCGCAGATTTTATGGCAACTTGCCGAGGTGACCGATCGTAACCAAAGTGGAAATATCTGATCGACATATGGTGTGGTTATACCGTCAAATTCCATCCTTTGGGCTAAGTCTTCGTAGTTGACCGATTGAAGTTGTTCTTATAGAGGTAGATAGTTACAAAAACATACTTTCGTGCATAGGATGCCGCAACAATGTACCGTTGTCGCAGTTTGTATAAGAGCGTAATTTTTCGCGAAATGACGTCATTCAGCATGCTGAGATGACGTCATTTCGCAGCAATCTGTGAAAAAACGTTGGGAGGCATGATTTAGAAAGTAGTGCTTCTACACGTGTTAGATTTATGCGGGTTCTATATAAACTGCCAAATTTTGAATTTATAAAAGTTCATTGAAAATTCAAAGTTTATGAGGTAATCCTCTCGTAGATTATTGATGTCCCTCAGACAACTTTTAAATCGTTACGTTTGGCGGTCTGTTACTCGACGTTTAGAAAAACGGTTGCATTTTATGCAGGTTTGCAGGCTTTTCACATATTGCTTTAGCAGCATTAAGGGAAGCTGTAAAGATATTGAATTCGATCGTACTCGAAAAAGTTTTCTTCGACGAATGCTTCAACCTGAATTCTTAAATTTATTTCATGAGGATCGGAAATGAAAGTAGAAATGAAAGCATTAAACATGTTGGAATAAGATATATATCCGAGAGTGAAGGGATGAGATGAGACAGGAAGTGGCTAGTAGTATGGACGATGTCATCGCGTGAATTTGGTCTGTCATCGAAATTGTGTCGATATGCGTTGGCATTTTTGAACGCTTCGCTGCGTTTAGCATCGCAGCAAATTGCTCGCACGGCCAATGTCCCCCACGCTGTATACCCCTCTTGCGTTTTCCGTCCTCCGTTCATTCCATCACGATTTCTAGTCGATGCAAGATCTATGGGGAATTGTACACCACAAATAGCACAACATCGTAGCACATCTATCTACATCACTTATTCACAAAACTGCAATCATTGATATGAACAGATTGACGCAGTAGAGACAAAGAATCACTATCACTATCATTAACTATAACAAAATCAAGAGAACAATCAGATTTGTTTATTTCAACTTTTATGAGGAAAGTTGTATTATATGAATGGAACGACATTCAGAATGTCACTACCACGTTGATAGAAATCGTTTCGGAGATGTTGACACATTTAGTGATAAATTCTGCTTGACCGTAATGCAGTATGTAGAGATTGCAGTATATGGGAATAGAAGACGGAGAGGAGCAATTTATAAAATTTGCTGTCAAATGTGTTATGGCATTACCAGATTTATTTCGCTATTTTATTGGAACTTTCTTTTACTGTAACAAATCTTTCTATATTTCCTGAACAAGTGAACGACTGACTGGCTGAAAAGCCACTAATGCAAGTGAGTTTATCAGGAAGTTAGCTGTTATTGCTAGGATCCGAAATGAGTGCAATCTTCTAAGAAACTTTCTTTCAGAATTCTTTTGATATTGACGGGGGTGTGATTTT
>JAARMF010000078.1:129304-141762 GCA_022844705.1 Toxascaris leonina
AAAAAAAAAAAATGGCATTAATATGGACGATTAGAAAACCATTGAGACTACACGGTATGGCATAACATCCAAATAGGAGCATGTTTTTTCATACCATTATGCAGCCCATCCTGTTCTATAGCACAACACTCATTACGCTTAGAAGAGTACTTTAGCGCTTCTCTCCGCATTTAACAAAATTGTTTATGACACATATATCGATCAGCAAATTTATTATCTCCTAGCTATCATTAATTTCTTTGATATCAATGGAGGTGTAGGGGAGGGGAGGGGGGAGTATTGGCGAATGTGACTATTTATATCACTTTTAATTGCTACTGAAATAGCGATAAAGCATTGAACCACTTTATTGTGGAAGTGTAAACTGATAAAAAACAACAGAATTTTTTTCAATTTCTGATGAACAAGTGAGCGGGGGGGGGGGGGGGGGGGGNCATTCCTGTCCTGACCGACTTCACTGCAGAGTTTAATTGCAATATTCAATAGCAGTAAGAATCAAAACCGATTAAAAATCGATTTCTCCATCTATAATCGATCTATAATTTTAGGGAACCAACAGCACCTCTTAAACTTTTCAGCGATGAGACGAGAGAATTCACATTGTTCAAACTTTTCGGCAGGCCGATTCAAAAAATCGATCATTCAATAACGAAGTGAAAGTTACTTAGGCCAAACGAACTTTCCATTGGTCTGCCAAAAAAGAATCGAACTGTTTCTTCCTTTCCTCTCTTTCCATATGTTTGAGAAGGAAAACAAAGTGAAATATCACTTCTCGAATCTAATAGCGATTATGAGCATCAATCTTTTTAGTTTTATTAAGAACTATTGCCTTCTAAACTTCTCGATAGTCCACTGAAAACGTTAAGTCCTCCAAGCTATTGAATGATCAGATCATTTCGAAACCTTTTCTTCCAAAAAAATTGGATCTTTGTCACAAAAAACCTTATCTTCAAAAACTTGAAGTACAAGAGAATTTTTTATCGCATCACAAAACACGAAAGTTAAATATCTGCAGTGCATTCATACCATCCTCGTCAGATCACCTCCCTTGTGACATAGACGCAATATCTTCGCTCTCCATAGTCCTTAGATGCATCCGTGCATTCGAGCGCATCTGCACATGATAATTACCCTCACTTTATATCACGATGTGCTAGACTTGTTGTGGGTAAAGCATTTCGTCATCAAGCTAGGCGCTGCCTCGACAATCTTTCAACAACCCAACACTGCCTGAACCTTCGGCAACATTACACCTCTGAAATGAATGGAACATAAGCCGACCAAAAAACTTCTAACATTGCCTCTGAATTAATGAACATTTTGATCGAAACTCTATAGTGGATCAACCATTCGGGAGGGTGAAATCTTCTCAAATGTTATGTCCGTCGCCAAATAATAACAGTTCCAGTCCTAATTTTATCGGAAACCACCTGGAGCGTATTCCTCTCCTCTCCAAAAAATCGAAGAACTTCAAAATCCTCATCAAAGAGCTCTTAAAGCTCTTTTGCTTACAAAAGGTCACTTACGATATGCAAGAGATAAAATGTATATTACACTGAAAATTCGAGGCTGGCAGCCTGTAGGAGTATGAATATACAAGTTAGTTCCATTTGAAAAGATATCGGTGTTGACTTGTCGCATATTTTATCACGATGTATAGAACGAGATGCTTAAAACCGCCATGCAGTAGCTTAGACCTCCTAGTCTGTAAGCTGCCGCAAATTAGACAACGAACTTTCATATCTCTTCACTTCCATATGTAACAAATTTTTTGACCTTAGATGACGATGCCTTATCGATATTCTGAGGGGATTGTATTTAGCATTTGTTCTTTTTCCTGCTGTTCTCTACCTTATTCTTCCTTCCGTTCCCTTCCATCACCTTCCAATTTCCTGTATAATATTTCCATTAGATAGCACAAGATGCCAAAATGCGAGAGGAGGCGCTTAGGCGAACCTCAGCGCAATGGGACCTTCATAGGCGTCAGCGATAATCGATTGAAAGGGCGCGTCAATAAGTGGCAATGCTCATTTAACAATGCGCATTTTTCAATCGATATATCATAGTGAAACATCCTTATTTTGAGGGATTATTTATTAACGGAATGTAAAAATTAAATAAATTTATATCGCTTAAACAATAAACAAATTTATTGCATAACAATTGAATGTACATTTAATAAACAATTTCACCAAAAATTGAGATATTCATCGGAGTCTAATGAAAGATTGTTTAATAATTTGCCGAATATGGTGAATGATGTACGAAAGAATATCAAAAGATGCAACCTCTAATCTTCAATTCACATTTCCATATTTGAGCTGAAAACATTCAATGAAATAAATCGAAATTCGTAATTTTCCGATCTCAGTTCGGAAAAAAATTGATATCTTTGCTAAGAGCTCATTGATTTATAGTGAAAAGAATTGGTATATTCATATAGGTATTCGTTCAGCGAGTCAATTTCAAGTGTAGAGATGGGATATATTCAATTGTTTGAGTAATAAGTATATCAATTTCAAGAAAATAACATTTGTTACGTAGTTGATGGCTGTCAGTTAGCTATCAGCAAACAGCGAAGAATTCGATTCGTTTGAATTGAAACAACGAAATACAATAGCTCGACTGAAATCTATGAACGATCTTCGATTCGCTGACGACGTTTTTATGGCGATAAAAGTTTTTCCTCGAATTGTAGCTGCAATATTTTTATGATGCATAAGAGACTTCTAGAGAACTCATTAGATGGGATTGGGGAATTGTGATGATTTCTTGCGATCGCGTGGATAGAGGAAGGTATCAGAGTTCGTACTTTACAGAGAGAGAGGTCAAACAATTGTGATCGCTTAATTGAACTTGAAGATTTCGTATTCCGACCATTAGAGGTCAGCAGTTCGATGATGAAACAAGAAAGACTGCCTTCGAAGAGGACACAATGTTGGAAAAAAGTTTTGAAAAAAAGTGACATTCTGTTAAAAATTTAGATATATAAACCGAACAGCCGTTGTGCTCTTACCAAAATTTAATGCTTCAACTCAGAACTTTTTTTGAAGAAATTTGTCGACATTTTGACTCGTTTGACATTTTGTATTTCGCTCTTTTATGTCTTTTTTTCTCGAATAGCTCAATAAGAGCGCCAAGCATAGAAATGTTTCTCGGTTCGCTATTTCAACACATAGCACTTCGTTAACACGTCGTTGTATGAAGACATCGCATCAGTTTGCCGATCGGCGCTATTCTCGTCATCACTCATTTCGATCAACAATTTTTTAATGGGTTTTTGTTTTTGATTTCTGGATTGTAAGGATATATGCGAGGTGAAAGGCGCCACTAGCCCACTTATCTTTTCACCTCAGAAATGACTGCTAGGTGATATATAATGGAGGGGAAGGGGGCCAAAGCGGAAAGTGGAGACTTCCATAATGCAAAATATGATATATGGTAAAAGTCACTAGCTAATGCCGGGAACAATCATAAAAGAATTAGACTAATTTCTTCTTGGTATGAGTCCGTTCTAAACGTCCACAAATCATAATGCCCAGGGGATTATATTCGAAGGACTACGGTGCATTACAATGTATGCAGAGAAGATGAATGGAGAATACGGAGGAGGTGATTGATCGAGAGATGGACAACGCAGAGTTCTATAATTAAAAGTGTAATCGAGAATCAGTGCATAGAGACTTCCTAGTGGTTGAGACGTTAAATATGCTGGAGAATGCTTCAGAACATGATGCGAGGTATTGCTGCGATATGCTTTGCTTTATGATAAGCTTACTGCTAATAGCTATAAGCATGCTAATATGAAGCATCGAATTGAGGACAAGCAAAGAAACTGTCCAACGAATTCAGCAATAGAGCGGCATCATGCGCGGGCATACATACCATCAGGCAAAATCGAAAAGTGTGTGGCGTGCGCGTAAGTATGCTGCGTCGCGGCACGCGTTCATGTACACGAGGAAGGTGGTTCAGTTGGATGCTGGCCTCGGAGCCGAAAGTGGTTGGCTAGCCGTGTTGTGTGTTTGCAGGCATGTGCGAGCCAATACTAACCGGATCATTCGGCCTGGCGCCCACTCCTCCACCGATTAACGAACAGGTGGATTATTGCTTATTTGCTTTGTGAATGCTCTTGTAACTTTTTAGCTACTACAGTTCAACAATGTTCACATTTTTGATTTCTGAGTGGAATGAATTTGGCGATTCTTACGGTTCTTAGTTGTTATCGGGTATTTCGGTCGGAATAAGTTGATATTTAATTGATTTTGAGGCTTTTATTTATAGGTNGTCGGAACAAGTTATTGATATTTAACTGATTTTGAGGCTTTTATTTATAGGTCTTTTTTGATTTTGTGGTGGTTTTATTGTTGAGGTGGTGGATGATTTTATAGGTGACTTTGATAGGTCTATTTGTTTATGAGTGATGTGTTTTGATGGCATATTTGATAGTTATGCTTATACGAAAAGTTAGGTGATTATCGCATTGTTCGTGACATTATTGCATATGGGAATGTTGTTCTTTCCAAATTGTTTGAATGCTATTAAATTTCACGGAGACATACGATGAGATTTGCTGAATGCTCGAAAAGATGCAAATTTTTACTTTCTTGAAAACTCGAGATTTGTTTTCTTTACGCAATGGTCGTGGGTGGGACTGGAGTTTGCAGCTTTTTTTCAAAGTTGCTTTATTTGCAGTTAGACAAATGTCAAAACCTTGCGTTTATTATGTTTGGCCAAGACCTGACGGCTTGATGAGGAGGTGAGAGGAGAAGAGGGAGGGGGAACGGGGGACATGTTAATGCTCGCATATGCGCCTTGGTTTTTCATGAAATCCTCGTGCTTTCTGTATAAAATCATAATTACAATCGATTTTATATTGAACTTGTACTGTACAGTTTAGTTTATTCAAATAAGGAGTACGAAAGGAGGGGAAAAAACTTATTTCTGAGTCGCAAAATTCTGAAACGAGCTAAATTCACGGAATTCCCCTTCTGAGGTAGGCTACAGGTTGCTGAAAATAATATTTTCTGCATCTGTCAGAAAGCGCATCTATTACTCGTGGAATTCTTTTGTGATGGTTTCGAAAGCTGAATACCTGTTATTGGAAAATCATTTGAAGCCTGTTATTCCTAACTGTGCAATATTCAGGTGGTGAAATGCCCACTATGTTTGGAGCCTTTTCGTGAGCCTAAAGTTCTGGCGTGCTTCCACAGTTTCTGCAAGCCATGTCTCGAGAGGCAAATGGACAACAATTCGGCAGAGAAGATCGTCTGCCCTCAGTGTCACGTCGAGACACAACTCTCCGTACAGCTCGGTTCGTTTGTTTTATCTTCGACGAAGCGGTTGCGACAAACTGTATTGCTCAAAAATTCGTTATGAACTTAGCTTCCCTGAAAATTTCATGAAAAGAATCTTTTCTGTTGGTCACATTTAACTGCGCTTGACCTTCGGTCCTTTGGATTTGAGTCAGCCTAGAAGTCGTCGTCGTACGACACTTGACACGATCGCATGGACTACGAGTTGCCGCACTTTTCAGGTACATGAAATGCGTGTATCGCGGCGGATATGTCCGCATTTGCTGGTGCAGTCTTTACGATCAGTGCTTCGTTGTGCAATACATCTTCCATTTAAGTCGCGTCAATTCTGCTACTCGGATGTAGCGAGTTTTTTATTAAAACGTTAAGGAAGTTATAAGGTTAAATTAAAGAGGGGTTTCGTGTTATGCTCTTGTGATTGTCAGCTTCGTCGTGACATCAAAGCTTATCCTCTAGAAAATGCTTATCCTCTAGAAAATCAGTGACTTATGAAGAGGTTGTATGATAGTGCTTTTCCATCCTCCTCTCCGTTTGTTGTTGGGAAAGATCCGTCTAGTTCTCTCACAGTGGTGAGATTCAAGATGGCGAGAGGGAGGGGGAAGGGGGGAGGTAGAAATGCATTATACCTTCGTGGTGACAGCAGGCCAATAAAGGCATAGGTAGGAGGGCTGTGCGCTAGCAAAGACGCGTATGGATCGCATATATGGGCATATCCGTTCTCAAATGTATGATGGATACTGCTTCACGGCCATGAAGCCCTTCTAAGACAGAATAGCACAGCGTTATATGGAATGATGCCTCACAGACATACATACCTTTTATGAGGCGCGCGTCCATCGTAAACACGTCAAGGGAGTTCGTCTAAGTGATAGGTGGTTGATGCGGATCTCTACTGTTTCCAGTAGGTGAGAGTGAGGGCTCATCTGACGAATCAATAAGGAACGCCGTTATTTTCTTTATGACATCTTGCTGTGCACATCGCTATGGGTTGAAGGGCTTGCGACTAGGTGATGGGCTAAGCTTTTTATTGTGTATTGGTCGATTGCTATACGAACGCAGGTTATGTAGTGAATGTTATTAGGTATCGACAGTTTGTTGAGCGATTATGGTCTCGAAAATGTGCTTTCTCGTCAACTATCGACCGACGACAAAGGGTTGATCTTCGGGTCGCCTAGTTCAACATCTTCATCGCCACCTCTTAGCGATTCACCTTACGATCAGGTATTACCTATATTTATAGCATGGTTCTTTCATTTGCCAGTAGTCGCTGATGCAACCAATGAGTTGCACATGTAGAATGGGAAGCATATAAGTTTGATTTATTGATTCGTGATTGAGTATCGGTTGTCGTGGAGAAAGGTGGACGGCTTATCGAGGCCTTTCGATCTATGTATATTTATTTTGTTTGCTGAAGTGAGATTGTTGATTCACATCGCATATCTTTTGAACTGTTGAAGCTGACACAGTTTTCAATGCTGTAACAATTGTCGATTGTAATTCAAAGCGGAAAAGAGTGATGTAAATTTTGCGAATTGCATTAAAATGTTTGGTGTTTTTTAAGTTCCGACATCCTTTTTCGGGAGAGACGTGGATATTATTATAACGTCATTGTCATTCTTCCCCTTTTATTCTTATCGATCGCAAATGTCACTGTGGTGATCTCTTTGAGCGGGGTTTTTTAAGCATTAAAGTAGGCGCTGTCGTTTAGAGCAGCAACAATAACGTGTCGTCGTCATGCACCGGCTGCAAGAGCGGCGAGCGTGCGAGTGCGTTCTGTCAAGACTGCGCGCACTTTCTCTGCGCCAACTGCACGATGGCGCACCAGTACATGCACTGCTTCGAGGGGCATCGTGTGGACCAACTCTCCCACGGATCCTCACCGGCCCTCTCAGACAAAGTATCCACCTGCAAGTGTATTCAGGTTTGTCTTCTTCCGTCGCTGTGATTTGCTGCGTGGTCTATCGGATCTGAGGACTTTTTTTTTCCACCAGGTAACTGAGCCGAGTTTCTAGATTACTGTCTCATGTTTTCATTCGCCGTCGATATGGATTGTCGCTGTGTTACAATAGGTGGTATAAGAGACTAGTCCTGGGCTGAATGCCTTTCGAATCGTCGAGATTTTCCAGCGGATCTGTTGTTGAGCAGACTTGCTGGATAATGTCAGTGCTGCGGTGTGTGCATTTAGCGATCTGAATGAGAGACAACTCATGAGTGTGTTTGGCTGTTGGGTCGTTTATGAAACGTTGAAATTTATGCTGGCAGAGGTGTTTTTGTAATTGCAATCATTACTGCGAGGAGAGTTCGGACATTATTTGGGCTGCTGAGATATACGTTGAGATAAAGTTGGAACATAATCACGTTTGGAATGAGGTCTTTTATAAAATATCGAAAAAGGCGAGGCTCTTAACTGTGGTATTTATATCAGGTGAAATCGAAAATGGGGAAAGAGGGGAAGATGGCTGTGGTATTGATGGATATCAGCATTTGATGTTTTTATTATTTCTATGAGTGGGAAGTATTTTGTGATGAGAGCGCAGCACAAAGAATCTTTCGTTCGCTGCTCTATTGATTTCTGCCTTTCTCTCACGTGCTGTGTTTTGTGCTTCGGCTTCTACCTATCTTCCCATGTGTTCATTTGCACATGAAGAGCAGTTTGCAGAGTAGCTTCTCGTCACTTTCATATGAGAAAGAAAAGGAAGGGGAAGTGGTTTTGATATTAACGAGGATCATGGCTGCGTTTTTTTACTTGATGAATTTCATTTGGATGAATTCAGCAGCCCGAGTGATGATTGTGTTATACATAGATAGAGTTTCACGCTCTCTCGTGTCGCACCCGTTCCCAATTTTTTTGTTTGGTTGTGAGTGGTAATGTGGGTCATCACCTTTACCAACAGTCCACAAAAGTTTCTTTCCGGGCATCGCATCCTGCTTAGTGTTGTTCAGAAATCACTCGAATGTCCTTAATTTTGGATGTATCGGAACATTTGAGTGGGGATAGATTATATTTTTGCAAAATGTGGTACGCATCCCTGCAGTGGGGATAGATTATATTTTTCAAATGGCTGCGCAACTACACGAAAAACGACAACTGACCGAACCGTCGTGGTTTTTTCTGACGTACCAAATGCACCAGTCAGAGCATTGATATTGGAATGTGTATCTTCATTTGCAATATTTCTGTAAGTCTGGAAAGCATCTGTTGAGATATCGCGATACAATTGACATCCATAGATGGAACTTCCATTGCGCATAATTTTTTATCTTCTTTTGTGTACCTCTAAATGCGCTATACCTGCAATTTCACCTCTCCGGCGTTAAAGTGAAGTTGCAAAATCGCTGCAGTGATCACATAAAGGAATGTGGCTGAATGTTATCAGCTAGTTGAAGATGCAGTGATCACTTTTTTATATAAATTTTTGCAAATCTTTTTGCAATTTACCATTCTCATTTAACTTGATCGCGTTGTAATATCCATTGGTGACGACTAGTTATTCTATGCAGTTGACAGTGGAGCTGAGGTAAAGCTTAAATTAACGATGAATATGAAATGATTTAAAGAAAGCAGATTGCTAAATTGATGAGATATTGCATATGACTTGCACAGAAATATCGTAAGCAATTACGTAAGCAGTGAGAAAAAAATTTTTGTAGCCAGAACATTATCGTTTCGTGTTATAAATAGGTATAGATCTGCGAGAAAGATGGCGAGATTCCACCTAGAAAAATATTGTCTTCTGCCACATTCGTAAATAAAAGTGCAAGAGACGGCAGAAATCATAAAGATAATTTTTGATGGGAAGACGCCGTTTCAGATGATGCACTTCTCTATCATCCCAAGGGAGTGCTCATCTAATCGTTATGCAATGCAAAGAGCGAGATGTATGACGTCGAAAGACCACTTCTAGTTATATCTATGGTTATTCCAGTAATAGGGCAATATCCAAAAAACGTCAACGAGTCGTCCATAAAAGGATATCAGGGTCGTTAAAAACTGACCATCCGTCTGATAAATGAGGAGAAGAAATACAGGAAACACGTTGAGATCTTGTAACCAGAACACTATTTCGGTTGATTCTTAGGAGTCAGCAGAGGATGAGTTTTAAACACTGATAAAAAGCGTTCATTCACCAATCAGATCGATGTTCTGATTGCGTCTATGCTTGAATTAAGAGGCCTGTTTACGTGGATTCCTATCTCTCTAGAGGGACAATCCCAGAAGCAAACTGATCATGCAGCATGCCACATCTTCACTCACGAACGTATATCAAGCATGTGAAACACTACGCTGTAGATTCGTATCAAAGCAACAGCAGCCGATGGTTGCGTTAGGGAGAATAAATAAACGGAAACAGGTGCTAGTTAAATATGCAGTTTAAACTGTCTACTTTTCGGTCGGAGAGAATTCTCATCGCACTATGAAATTGAGCCGTGTTTTAAATGAGTGCAGCACCCTCAGAGGGGGCAAGCTATATAGTACTAGGAGAAGTATCGAAATTTTTGATATGAAAACTGAGTAAATATTGTTATAGTCACCAAGTTTTTGCTTAGCCATAAAGACAAACAAATTTGAAGAGTGCTAATGAATGGTCGAGCAGACGACACTGAGAGCTGGTGAAGGCCGTAGTAACAGCATTAACCGTATTCTCGCAAGTATAGGAATATAAATGTTGCGAGCCATGCAGCACGTTTACTAATGGGGAACGGTGTGGGCAGTTGGACGAGAGATGAGTAGGAAATATCATTGTAAAGCAAGGTCATCCAAAAATTATTTGGACACTGTGAAGTTGAGTGTTCTGGATTGCAACATTGGATGCGGATGCTGTTTTCGGAACTTCATCTGCACGATGTAGTGAATGTCAGCAGTAGAATTCTATCCTCTTTATCTGCTTTTTGCATTTGACATCGGTTTCTGTTTTATGGTATGCACTGGATGGAATTATTGCGCGTTATTAAGCCTTCCCTCCTCTACCAAAATATCTTTTTCGTTGCTGCATAATGGCAAATTGCCTAGGGTTTAATGCGATGGAATTGCAATTCTTTGGCTGTTGGCGATAGCTATTGCAATATATTTTACGATGATCCATAGAGAAGTTGCCCTACAAAAACGCTTTTTGCCAAGTTCACGATTGTGACTTCATTTATTTTCACATCTCGAAGTGGAATGCATGCAAAACTATGTGAGCATAAACGGCAAGAAATTCGGCGCCTCTGAACGGTTGCGATGCATAGCTTTCGCTTGACGACATGAATGTTTCTTTTTTGAATGAAACATTCCCCTATAGTTTTTTTTCTCTTATGCAACATGAGGCGTGAAAAATTTCACCGATGATGATTCATGGGTCGCATAAGTCACTTCAGTTTATTAATCTACGTCACATTTCTTGTTGGTCCAGTTTTGCATATCGCAGACTCTTTGTTGCGGGATCATTTCCTGATCGGCCTAATGTAAAAGAATGTTTTGTTGGACAGTGAAAAGTCGGTATGCTTTACTAAACAAGGAGTTAATAACAGTTGTTGCAGCATCGGACACAAACGTTGCGCTACTTCTGTCTGACATGCAACCTGGCGATCTGCCGTGAATGCACGATGACCGACCATCCGGCGACCACACATCAGTTCGAGTTGATCGGCGACGTCGCTGAAAAGCAGATGAACATCATGGAATCGTTGCTGCAGGATGCACGCATCAAACACTGCGAGTTGCTCGAGATGTTTAAGGTGAAGCTTTTCTTCATATGTGGATACGTTCGTGCTGCATGGGTTCTCGGGATTTTTTTTGGGTTCGAATCTTACTTTCTGTTGGCTGGAAATCGAAGGTGAATAAATTGCTGAAACATTTTTGGTTGCACAATGATTTGATGACTTCGAAAGAGGGGGAAGGGGTTAGGGGGATACTAAACAGCGACTCGAGTGATTGGGGCACAAATAACTTTTCGAGAATTTCTAGATGGTTGATGCTGCACAGAATCGTCTGAACATGTCACTGGCGCGTGCCCATCAGAATGTCGATGATGCGGCGCAGACACTCGTGAGAATGATCGAGGAGACACGTAGGCAGATCACCAAAGAACTTGACAACGCCTACGGCTCCAGACAACTGCAACTTACTGTTATAGATAAGAAGGTTTGTGAATTGACTGTTTTCTTTATTTTGGGCATGCAAGTCAAGCTGATGGATAGAAGAGGTGAGAACATCGGATAACCAATTCTTTTTTCATTGATTTATTCATTTTCGCTCCTTGCTCATGCCACTTTTATCCTAATAGCCATTGTCCTTTTAGGACCTAGCTGCAAATCAGGCCGCTGCTTGCGACTGCTCCGTTTGGATGGAAAAAATAGAGGACGGTGGGCGGATTGAAAAGGCCTATGTTTTGCAGGGGTCTAAGAATCGGAGATATTGTTTTGTCATTACTGCGTTCGAGACTAGTTTATGAAGGGACCACGCGGCTTTGCAGACGTGACAAAAAAGGTTAATCAATTTAACTTATGAGGAGATGCGGTTGACAAATGTTTAGCCTTCTCATATGAATCAGTCGTTCACATTTGGGTACCAGACCGAACTTTTTTTCTATCAAAATACCTTACTTTCAACTACGCAGCGCTGGCCTTGGTTGCACAAGGTACCGGTGATTATGATTTCAGGTGCAACAGATGACAGAGAAGTTGGCGCAAACGATTGAGTTTACGGAGCGCCTGGTGAAATATGCGAGCCCAACTGAGGTGATGGTGTTCAAACAGTTGCTGCACACACGTCTGCAAGTGTTTCTTGCATTTAATCCCGATTCCAACAACATCCTGCAGACAAGTTGTGAACTCGATTTCCCACCACTCAACGTCAACGTGGCACGCCAGCATGTTATGAACCTCATGGGTCCGTTCTTTTTTCGTTTTCTTCGCGTGCTCAGTCACGACCACCGACTGGTACCTCTGTGTATTCGGTGCGCCGTCTTATATATTATGTGGGTTAGGTGATCGACGTTGTGTGATGATGGTTGAAGCATGCAACAAATAAAGAAATGGGGAGGATCTTTCATAAGCGTGTGTGGGACGATGGAGAATGCCGACGGCTGTGCCCGTAATGCAGCCGATTAACGAAAAGTATGTGGGGGGGGGGGGGGGGGGGGGGGGGGGGGGGGGGGGAGCCCC
>JAARMF010000078.1:141813-170557 GCA_022844705.1 Toxascaris leonina
GTGCGAGATCTGCTGCGTTGATTTACAATGCAAAGGACCGGAATTTCGCCTCAAGATGACCCGGGTGTAGAAACGCTTAATCCTTTCTGCAACTTCCTTTGTCATCCTAATCCAAGGACAACCTTTGAAAAGTTTCGTTTAGGCGTGAATTTATATAACGTTCAAATATTTGTTAGGTGATCTGAATCTTTTCGAGAACTTAGGAAACATTTCAGAGGAAGAGGAGGCACTTCCAGCCTATTGGAGCTATATGTAGGGAAGGGAGATTCTGAGCTAGAGAATAACCAGTTCCTCTTGTTCCGCAATAATCCAATTTCTCCTATGCCGATGTTTTTGAAGCAGATTTTTTCCGGTGCCCGAATAAAATGCTCCTTTTCATATTGTAAAGTGACGAAAGGAGCTAAAGGGTAAAAAATAGTGAAATGAGTTTCTGATGTATTCAGTGGACAAAATCTGGACTGTAGTGAGAAGAAGCGAGCTCGAAAATGAACTGAGGCATTGTTTCTTCTGCTCATCGCTGTACTTGTCTTTGATAGTTTCAAGTCGTGGATCGCTTCCTCGTTGCCGCTCAAAAAAAGTTATTAGCAGGAAGTTTTGCATTATTTGAGACCATTAGCAGAAAGAAAGGATTTATTCATGAGCGAACCTCTTGAACAACATCGCGAATGATGCTGAACTTCATATTTGGGAAATAAGCAATGCAAGAATAACCTACTAAATGAGAGAATGTGAATTAGAGGCAGCATGCATAGCTTTTCACCGCAAGAAATAGCTTGACAGCAGGAGATCACTTGCACTTTGATATTACGTAGGCAGCCTAAGAATGCTCGTTCGATAAGCTTGCGTGAGGACAAGGCTATCGCACTGAATGAGCGTTTTACTGATTTGGTGAACGCTTGGTTTTGAAGGTGCATTCTTGCTTCTGGCATGGCTATTGTCAGGGTTTGAGGCATCGTATTTTGATGAGAATTTAAAGAGCGGAAACGCCACACACGAGAAATTGATTTGTGCCTTTATTGTGACCCATTGAATGAATGGTCGCCATTCGGAAAGAGATGAGCACCGTATTGACAGCTGCAGCAATAAATTAATGGAGAATGAAATATTTGTCAGGGACGATAACAAAGCGGCAAAAGCAAAGCACACACAACAACATCATTTATTTACAAAACGAATGCATGTTAGGAAACCAGTTGCTGTTTTCGACGCAAAAAAGTGACGTTCGATAAGAAACTGGACGAAGTTTCCCTCAGTTTTTTTTTTCATAGCGTGCATATTTGCAGTATTGGATTTTTTCAATTCGCCTTTCGAGAGTTTTATGAATTCTTTTTCCTTCAACTGTATCTTAAAGAGTTTTGTGCCATTCTTAATTTTTGCGCTTGCAAGCGGTTCATTCTTCACACGATGCTTTCTTAGAGCAGTTTTGCACTTCTCCTTGTTTCAAAGGCGTTCAACTGTAGATCTAGGAAGTAAATGTGTTGTTGCGAGAAGAGTTCCAGATGCGGGGCACTCGATTTCGGAACTCTACTGTCTTCAAAGTTACCAAGCTTGCCGGAATTCCTTAGCCATCTTGAGTACTGGAGTTTCTCGGTCCGTCTCCCCGAAGTTGTGAGTCAAGGTTCGGTGGAACTACGAGGCATGGCAACGCTGGGTCCATTACACCTTATAATAGACATTGTTGCAATAATGGCCGAAGTGAATTGGACTAGAAGCCTTAACTGTCCCACTGGGGGATGTGTGTGACATGTTTTGTCAGGAAGGTGGATTGTAGAAATGAGTCAAAAGTGCTTCATTTGTTGCTCTCCAAACGTTGATGAGCAGTAGGAAGGCGAGCTTGTTTCTGCCTGTGATACTACGGAAGAAAAGAATCCTCGATGCCGAAGCACATGGGTGGGGGGATGAGTGCAAGGTCCATCGCCGATGCTTATACTTTGTTTGCACTATTGTTGACGAATGCTCTCGTGCTGACTTGATTATTTTGTGGCGAAGCTTGTTTTTAACAGAAGAGTCACTACACAAAGGATAGAAATGGATGAGAAGAGAGGCGGAATTTGGCATTAAGAGAGGGGTCGAAAGTATACATAAATACATCATATTATATTTGCACATTGCAAATGGCAGCTGTCGGTGATTTGTTGTTACAGGCTGCCATATGGACATAGAGCAACCTTGATCGTGTTCCATTTAAAATGGAAGTATCGTACCCCCTCTCACTTCCTACCCCTTATCTTCTTCCTGCTGCCTACTGTCCCATCTCGCTCACGCGAGGTATGGGAGCCATCTCACGTCGGATGATAGCTTTCTTAACATTGCTATCTTACTACAAGCTAGGATGAGAAGCAAGGTACCATGTTGCTCCAGTTTTATAGTGGAAATATGAGCTGCAAAAGGAGGGTTATTTTAGCTTACCTCATGAACGAAGTTGGAATAGTCCAATTTGATTTGCGGTATTCGACATATTTGATCATTAGCGTTATGCAAAGAGCCTGGAACTTTGCTACCAGACATTCTCCCATTTTCGCAATTTCATTCAGAAAGGCTGCTTATATATGTGGAGCCAGTGGAGATTGGTCATATTCTGGGCTGAGTTCAGGAAAGATCTGCATTCATTGGCGAATAGTTTCGCATGTTTCGTTACTAAAGATAGGGAAAAGAGGGGTGAGTGCTGTAGTTGTTGTGGCAAGATGATCGCAAAACGAAAGCGTCTTAGTTCTTAGGATGTGGCCCTCTTGTTTATGTTTTTCGCATTCGCTGCCTGCGCATAGCGATATATGCCGATTGCGATGCGTGAAAGGAGGAACGAGAAAAGAACGTTGTGATGGAATGCGCATCGTGAAGTGACCATCCTATTGAAAAGAGAGCAACGCAAATTACACGTAAACAGCACTTCTCGAACTTGTTCTTGTGCATATGAATGATATTTGTTTTATGCGTTTTCTATCTCAATCATCAGTTCATTTGTCTTGTTCTTCTCTTGTTTACTTTTTCCAGTTTTTTTATGTTTTCTTTGATTCGTTCTTTAGCATCCGATCTCTTTTATTGATCAATTGTGTGATCAACGATTCACGTTGATGGAATGGGTGAAAAAAATGTGTTCAGAAATGTGTAGACACATCTAGAGGAATAGTGCAGCATATAGCGACGATTTGATAGGGAGCGTGGGCACGCAGATCTGGTTGTGTTCGTATTCTAATATATAGAAACGGTCCAATTTAGGTGACGATTGAATTGTGTGGGGGATGCACCGATTCACGTTTTCCAACGTGTTGCTCGTCGTTTTTTTATCGCACTAGAAGGATATTCATTGAGCGTGTGGGTGATGGCTGATCAATTGATTCATCGAATGCTATGCCCACTTGATTCTTTTTCAACAATGATTTTGTCCGGAAGTGCTTCGTGCATCAGATCCCTTCCAGAAATTGACATTACATATATATATATATATATATATATATATATATATATATATATATTCACTGTGGGAAACAGCAGATTATGAAGCGGAGTGAAAAGTACATTTGAAAACATAGCATGTTGTTGTGATATGTCAGGTGGAACCGAATAAACGACAAAGCCTGAGGCGGAAGCAATAAGCCTTCAATATGACACTGAAGTAGCACCAAGCATAACAGATAGCACACAGCCAGTCATTATCCACTTCCTGTATCCTGTTCATGAGGACATGAGATGGGGCGTGAAATAGCCTGATGGGTGCACTTTGGAATGAAACGTTGAAAGAAGTGCCATGAAGGGATAAGAAGTGAGGAGAGAGAATGAGCGAGGAAGTATGCAGCATTTGTGCGCAAAAGATTGATCGATGTGTTGTTGGCGTGACGGCCACACAGCTCAGCTCGATTTTCTTGGGTGCGTTGAGTGTCTCATGCGAAGATGCATATCGATCGAATTCGTCAACTGTTGCTCTAACATCACATCAGAGTTCAGTGGGATTGTGCTTGAGGTCGATGTCTGAGAGGGCAAACTGAGTACTGAAATTGTGAGTGCTTCCGAATGAACTAAGGTCTGCGGAAATTCAGTTCCAGTGTCATTCTCTTGTGCAGTGCAGTTGTTCATTGGGTATTGAGGACTTTTGACAATGAATAATACATAACACCGATATTTCGGTAATGATTGTGTTGCGAAACAATTAACTAGCACTGCACGAGGTAATGGGCGGCTGGGAAGAGCATAGCAGAAGTTGACAAAGGTGTGGATCAGCTTTGTCGTGATCACTGTTGGAGTTTCTTAGTATGGAGGAAGAAGTGATTAGGTGCTCATGTTTTGAAGCCTTTGAGGGAATGCTTAACTTCCTTTTCTTCCTAGCTACAGCGAGTTATGTGATATAATTTTGGGCTTGGTACTGCTGCTACCTTTCATTTTGTTTTATTTCCAACCTTCGCCAGCTTTTTTTGGAGAGGTGAGAGGGGCTGCGCTAACCTCTATTTGCATTTGAACTATCTCTTCCTCGTAACATATATAGAAGTGCGAAGTGCTAAAGTTCTACGTTCATTACAGGCTTGGTGCGTGGTCCCAACGAGTGGTCTCCGGTAACAGCGGTGTCGTCGGCGGCAGCTGGTATGCCACCGACACCGATTGGGCGTCCACCAAGTCGCCAGATGTTGGTGCGTACATCAGGCGCAGGCGGTGTAGTACTCGGTAACGCAGCGCCAATCAATAGCAACTACTCGGACTCAAACTTGCTTAGACCTAGACACGATTTTGGTGGATCAAGTCAGAGTTTGGGCACTTTTGCGAACGGCGTCGATGCGGCATTTGGTAATCAGTACGAGAAGTGGAGTATGGGGCTGGACCCCGCGGGCACTCTGCAGCTCGCCGATTCACCTGATATCGACCCTACTGATAAGGTGCTATCCTCGCTCGGTTTTAATTGCCAGGTCTCATCGGTGTTTTGCTGGGGGGTAATTGGTATGCTGAAGCGGAAATATCTGTTTGCTTTCTTTTTCTTCGGTGAACCATGCGGTTGGCTCCATCTTAAAAAAAATATTCATCGTTAATTCTTTTACAGCAAGCATCTTTGTATCTACATAAGGTATGCACCGTTAGAGCTATAAGGAAGTGAAAACGATGAAGGTGCATAACATTTATAGAATTAACGGCGATCTCGCTCAAGGTTGTGTTATTTCCCGGTGAACTATCAATTAATACTGTTTGAAATATGTTGCAGAATCTTGGCGTGAACGCTCTTTATCCACCGCGCTCGCAAATTAAACGTCAAAAGATGATCTACCATTGCAAATTTGGTGAATTCGGTGTTATGGAAGGACAGGTGAGAGTCTTTTTTCGCTTTCATTCTATTCGTTTCGTCCCTTTTACTTTCCTTTTGAACATGACGTGTTATCGATGAAAAAGCGATTTTTGATAAAGTGCCTTGAAGTGGGCAGCTTGAGAAAGATAGATTACTCTTTGTTCGGAAATAGCTGTGTTTGCACGTTTGGTTTGCTGGCATCAATAGAGAAAACCTAGAGTTCTCTATATATATGCCCATAACTTGAGATAATATAGAGCCGACGAATGGAAGGTCTCCATCTGAGGCATTGTTGAGAGTAAAAGAGCTTCTGCCACTTGAAGTTTAAAAAGACTTCAAATGCAACTATTCCTTCGCTTGCAAGAAAAGTGGACCTGCCTGTTTCACTCGAGAGAGTCGATATCAGTGTACGATGGTTTTGAACCGATGTTAAGGTTGAAGTTGTTGGTGCGTTTTATGAAACATGTAATGTATCTGCTATTTTTGCAGTTCTCTGTGGTGTTTTATCCCTTAGGCACCTTGTCCGTCCTTCTGATGCGGGGAGTGATTTTGCATACAAAGGAGAAGAGAGGCAACTGCGCAGACATCAACCCTGCTGAAAATGTAGGGAAAAGGAGGTATCTCATAGTTCGCAACGCTATTAGGCGTTGACGCTTATGAGCAAATATCACTGAGTCACGGCGTCTAGTCCAGGTTTTCAATTGTGCTATTTGATAGAATGATGAGCACATTGCAGTTCACGGAACCATCGGGAGTGGCCGTGAATGCGCAGAATGACATCGTTGTCGCTGATACGAACAATCATCGCATCCAAGTGTTTGATAAGGAGGGCAGATTCAAGTTCCAGTTTGGCGAATGTGGCAAACGCGATGGTCAGCTGCTCTATCCGAATCGGTCAGTTCTGTTTCACTGCTGCACCTTTGAGGTTGTCCACAAGGAACGGAAATTTCGTTATAGTGCATGTTATGGGCATTGAGTACGTTATGTTGAGGAAAACCTCGCACTAAGTTATTTATATCTGTGACTGGGTTGCCACTGAACTATGTAAAATCATGATACTGCAATATCTAAACTGTAAATTCAGTTTTTGGTCTTGTTGAAGAAGCCTCTTAACAAATTCTTTGCTCTCCAGAAGTGCTATAACTGATGTAACAGCCGTGCTGTATGATGCAAGTGGCACATCACTGACCACCTCCCCACACTTCTAGTCATTCTGAATCCTAATATAATCTCTGTGATATTACTGTCATTCATAGCGTCCATCCTTCACGTCTGCTTGAGTGCAGTGGGTATTAATGACCTGAATTACGGCTAGTTTGTGTAAGGGATAGAAATTATTTGGTCTAAGCTAAGCACGCCGTGACATCTTTCGAACTAACCTACTGGCAACTTGCGCGTGTGTCACAGTGTGGAATTCGTCGCATACCTCATCGGTGAATCCCCCGAATAACCCATCAACAGATCTTCCGAACGGCATTGTGTTTGCCTATTTGCCTATAAAGAACTCACCCGGTAGGTCAATCATGGTGGGCGTTCAACTTGTACAAACAGTAAATAAGGAATAAGTTGATTGCACGCTAAGAAATCTGCTAGCGAATTTCCTGAATATCATCCATAAACTGTGGTCACACTATCGCATAAGCTCTCACTATTCTGTTACCCAAGCATTCTTCCGTGAACTATTGTTGGGTGGTCGGTTGTATAGTCACATTTCGGAAAAAGCTGCGATAAGGTACTGAACTGTATGGATGCTTGGATTTGGGTGGTTGGAGGTATTGAACATCTGTAGTTTGTTATGCAAATTTTTTTTCTATGGTAATATTGCAGCCGTACATGGGTACATCTAATGCGACAATTATTTCACTGCGACGAAATGGGGTCTCCTAGCAAATTGTGACAGTTTTGCAATGATTCGTCGTTTTTCAATAGTCATATATCAAAGAGGGATGATTTTTGCACATCGCTTTCTGCATAATTCGTTTGAACTAAATGAAAAATTCGGCTGATTTATTCCTTCCCTTTTCTGAGATAGATTTGCATTCTGTTGTGTTCGGTTGAGATAGTTCATTGTTTTAAACATATTTGGCGATAGTGCTGAAATCGATATAATATGTGTGAATGATCAGCGTTGCTGCAGGGGATCGAGTATCGTCGAAATCCCGAAAAAATGTGTACTCAGATGTTGTTAGGGTGCTCCGTCGCAGTTTAGCAATATTGAGGGTATCAGTGGTGACACCTGATAGTGCCATATTGTTGCCCCTCAGAAACATACCTCTTCGAAAATTCATGGTTTCAGCCGATCAGCTTTCAAATGTAACCGGAGGTAGTTGATGTAGTTGTACTTGGGTACAACTGGATAAGCATTTTTCACTGCAGTTAGCAATTAGTCTTTTTTCCACTAGCGTCCTCAGGATCACCCGTGCGAAGTTCATATGATTTTCGTTCCGTTTATTGGCAGTCTGCTTAGCGGAGCACTTGTGTGATTAATTGCATTGTTATATGAGCATGCAAGCCAGCTCGTTTGTTGTGCGGATAGTTTTTATGAAGCACTTAAAAGTGCTGATTGCAGTGACATTTTTGCTTTCTTGAAGTGCTCGTGCTTCTCTCTTTTCTTCCCGTTATATTTTTCCTTTCCTCTTTGTGATGTATTTTTGTTTTTGTTGATCTAGAGTGACACAGCCATCCTTTGCAGAAATTTTATTAGATGTCGTATCATTGATTTATCGCTTGTCTGAAGGGATGGAAGTAGCTTCCTTTCAAAAATTACTATATTAACGGTTCTTTTCGTAGAGTTCAGGGCAACGCACCAGCGTTTATCAGTGTCACCTTTTTGCAAGGTTAAGCATTTAATTTAATGTGTACCGCTATATGACGTTGAAATTTTCAATCGTAGCTGTGCCTTTTGATTAGTTGATTGTGAGTATCCTCTGTGCAGTTGGAAGGATGTTTGCTGTCGTTTCAGTGTGGCGGTGAATCGTGTGACAGGCGATTTCATAGTGACAGAGCGTTCGCCAACGCATCAGATTCAGATCTACAATCAATACGGTCAATTCCTGCGTAAATTCGGTGCCAATATTCTACAACATCCACGCGGTGTGTGCGTTGACAACAAGGGACGCATCGTCGTTATCGAATGCAAGGTTCGTTCGCGTTTGATGAACTTTTTAGTTATCTCTTTTGCAATTTATTAGCGGTATGGAAGCGGGTGATGACCAGTAGATGGTAAGAAGAAACGTAACTGAATGATTTCTGGTAAACATGACACAAAAATGGTAAGAAGTTAGGCCTCATCTAAGTTCATGAGCGTCGGAATCTGTAGCATTTTTTGGAACTCTCAGGAAGGTTGACTTCAGCATTGTCATTTTTTCTGATGTGAGCTCGTTGCAAGCTTTCAGCTTCCGTTTTCACATAAAATGATGTGCTATAAAGGCAAGTCTGAGAATTTTATAGGTAATGCGCGTGATAATCTTCGACATGTTCGGCAACATTCTTCAGAAGTTCAGTTGTTCACGTTATCTCGAGTTTCCGAACGGAGTTTGCACTAACGACAAACAGGAGATACTCATCTCAGACAACCGCGCCCATTGCATTAAAGTATGTGCTTGTGTTGTTCAGCTCATGTTTTGAATGAATATATCCCGCCATCAGAGATTCAAATTCAGCAATCTCGTCTCTAGATGTTTCTAATCCATAAATATTAGTTTTGCGCCTCGGGCAGTGAGATGTATACGATTGCGGCTAGTGGAATGTCTGCGCATGAGCAAAAATGGTTCTTTCATTTTTATCTACCGAAGGTTCTTCAAGGGAATCTTTCATTCAGTAGAGAAAGAAAATGAGAGGAATGGGCCGTAACAGTTTATTTTCGGGTGCAAGGAGTGGAGATGTTGCGCCTTCAACGCATGTACAATTCCTTCCGTATAGACTAGCACGACGGCGTGCCGAAGTTTTCCAACAGAAGGCTTCAAAATTATGGCTCGGGATTGTGCAGCCTCATTTTAAAAAATTGCGAGGGAAGCGTGTTTCCATACAGGTGTAGATGAACAGTGAAAGACGAATTGCAGGTGTTCAATTACGATGGTCAGTTTGCGCGTCAGATCGGTGGTGAGGGCATAACGAATTACCCTATCGGAGTGGGTATCAATTCAGCCGGTGAGGTGGTCGTTGCCGATAATCATAACAACTTCAACCTCACTGTTTTCAGTCAGGTATGGCAAATGCTTCTGCACTGACTGATAAATTTGACAGTGAAGAAGCAGATGACGCAGGAAATCTGCAAGCCGTATTTTGCATATTTGAGACTGCATTCCATTACCATTACGTCGTATTGCGTTTTCCTTTTACATAAGTTATATTCTCTAGCATGTCCTCTCAAGATGGAGAGAAGGAAAGTAGTGATCCGTTCTATTCATACCCTTTGAAGTTGCTCTGAGTTAAGTATGGGAGCGCTGAGGTTGGCACCTTCGGTTCAGAAAATGTTGGACGGTAGCAGTCTGTATCGTTGAAGCAGTCGATGTCCTCTCCCCAAAATATTTGAGAGCAGAGAGGTAGACCCTTTTAGTAACTTCTTCTAAAATAATTTTTATCGAAGCGTGATTAGTTTCCACAATTGGGCTTTACAAACTATGATTGAATGACTGCAATGCAAGCTGTGAGAAACGACCGGAATCTCGGAAAGTTTTATAGTGTTTGATTTTCTCGAGTGTAATGCAATCGGAATGATGTGTTGTTGTGAGGAGCTACAAATAAATAACTATTAATGTAATGGTTTTTTTTAGACGGCACGATGTTGTCGGCGCTGGAAAGTAAAGTGAAACATGCGCAGTGCTTCGATGTGGCTCTGGTGGAGGATGGCTCGGTAGTGCTTGCCAGCAAGGATTACCGTCTCTACCTTTATCGCTATGCTCCGAATTGAGTCATGTGCAGCACAAATATGGCCGGCTTCCTGCGCACCAGTTTGCATTGTTTGTCGCTAGCCCGGTTATTTTAATAAGTCCTCATTGTAGAGTTGATTGTGTGGATGGCATTACAAAGCCTCGAACGCTTTCTTATTGTTTTAGTTTTGGAGTGCTGCGAGATGAAAACATTTGTATTTATTATTGGATGGGTGCTAAGGATGGGGAAGGTAAGGGCTTCTGGAAGTGATATATTGCCTCGTTTCGAGTTTTGCGATTGCCATTTATGAATCGCTCGGTTCTCGTTACTCGTGGTGTTTGTTGAAGTTTTAGCTGTTTGGTTCCTTTCGTTTTTTTTTTTTTTGCATTTCCAGTTTTGTTGCGTGAGTGTATTTTTTTAGGCAGTATTCATTGCGCCGATTCGAGGTTGTACATAAACAGTGAGCCCGTTTCTCCACCCCTGATGTCTCTTCCCCTTCCTTTCCTCCGTCCGTTGATTTAGTCGGCTCACTTTCTATCGAGACATGCTGTTTCATTCTTAAGATATTATTGGGAATTTGTTTGGAAATGTGAATGGATAAGTCCAAATTTGAGAATCGTGGGAATTTTCGTAGAAATTTTTGATGCAAAATACGGGGTGCTATACGGTCTCAACGACTATTATACCAATTCAGCTGTTTTAAGCATTTCAAGCTAGCGTTGCGTGGGCGCACTGGTTGCGCTGCAAACTTAATTCGCTTCTTATTTTCCCGAAGCCTCTCCCCCTCTGTCAATTTTTGCCTCCTCTTTTCTCTCATACTCGCGAATTCTTTTCTTTTTCTGTACTCTTTGTTCGCGCTTGTACAGACGCGTACTTGTATACTCGTTGCAGTTGCATCAGTTTAAAGAGTTTTCGTAAATTCTTCTTTTTCGTTGACGGTAAGCGCTCGCTAACGCGCGCGTGTGCGTGCGTTCTTTTGCGCGCGCGACCGTGGCGCGACCCGGTGTCGTTAATACAATTTTTCTCATTTGTGTATTGACTGTAAAGGTTTAAGAATGAGGCAAAAGTTATAAGCGAAGCGCAAATTGCGCTGCGTTCGCGTTCGTGCGTACGTTTAACGATTTTGTTTGTTGCGTTGCGTTGCGTTGCGTTGTTCTGTGAATTTGTTAAGCGTTTTCGTTCGTTCTCGTTTTTATCTTGTACCGTTGCTAGCGCCACACGCTTTGAGATGTTTCTCCGCGGCGCGCTTCTCCTCTCCCTCTCTTTTTTCCGTTCTCTTTTGCTGCTCGGGAGGCGTCGCGCAGTACGCACGCACACGCGCGCGTCTGACGTGAAGTCCTTTCTTCCACCCCCCAAGTGAATATGTGATCACAGTTGTTCTTCCCATTTCCTGCACCTCCCTAGCATTACTTTCTTATATTTCTCCGCAGTGTTTTTTCGCAGGCTGCCAATCTGTCAATTTGCAACTGTCATCAATCACTATAAGCCAATAGCCTTGTGTTTCGTATATCTTTTCCATCGCTTCCTCTATCTATCCGTTTACATGCTGCGGAGGGCTTCATTTCGAATCGTGCTTTTCAAACACACTCTACGAGGGGGAAGGGTCTTGGATTGGAGTGGCAAGCAACTTCTCTTGGATACATTGTCCTCTACTCACGGTTGACAACTGGGGCTTTTTCGATCACCTCCTCTAGCACGCATTCTGTCACCATTAATGAATAAATCTTACTTAGTTCTTTCGAGAGAAGCTTTGGCGGGTGGGTCGCTATGTGGCCACGAGTCTCCTTCCGGAAGTACGAGCACTGGCTTTTAATTGTTACATCACCCTCCCATCTTCCTTTTCTTCCACCCTCCCCCTTCCAGGGATGTTCGTCTCATTGTTTTCTCTCCCTGTTTTTGTGGTATCTCCTCCTGTTTTGCACCTCTTCGAAGAGGATGTTGTATAGAAAACGTCTTGTACATTTGTTGTTGGCTCCTCCCCTATGTTGGGGTGCTTGGCTTGTCTATCCTACTGTTGATAGTACGTTTACTGTAGCATGCAGTGGGCTTGACTGCCTGCCGTCTTCTTGGGGTTCTGGCTAGCCAAGCGGATTTGTAAAACGGGATGCCGTGCTAAAGAGGGAGGGAAAAGGCGGAGGATGGGTTTGTTCGGTTCTAGAAGATGAGTGCTCCTTTTTTCTTCTTTTTTTTAAAGAAACAGGCAAGGAGAAACTTAACGGAAGAGGATCGGCGAAGCCCACTGCAATTTTTGTGATATCAGGATGCTTTTATGACTTGTTCGCGGTGGTAATGTTATGCGTCCAGTTGCAGTGGGCCCACGCGTCTTGCAGATTAACTTTCTGTGATGTTATGAGGGAAGTTACGCGTGTTTGCACATCTGCTCAACGACCTTTCTGTTGCTGAGATCACTTTGATGTATTTTAATGGTAATCAGGTAATCAAGTAAGAAGTGGTACTTTGTAGCATGGAGGGACAGGTAGTTGGTGAATGTGGTTCAGATCACTGTTGGGTGCATTCAGGTCATATCCGATCCTTTATGTTGCAGTTCAGCTACTTGATTTTGGAAGTTGGCTAGGAGGTCGATGAGCAGCGCGTCTCACATGCAAAGTTAGGCGCTTGGGGTGCTTGAACGCATTCGTGGTGTGGATCACCAAACTGTTTTCTTGGTCTCTTTACGTTGTATGAGAGTATGGCAACTCGCCATTTTTTAATGCTGCCCTCCGATCGTGAATGTATATCTCTCGTTAAACGGCCGGTTGGTCTTTGTTCAACCGCCAGTCGGCGTTTTCATTTATGTAAATTTGTAGTCAAAGTGCCGGTTGCTTGCCCGGCTTAATCAGACTGTCAAATAGTACCCAATCCCCCTTGTTTGGTGTTGTTCCTCGCCGCCCAACGCTGTTTTGTTCCTATTCAATGATTTTTCCAAATGAGACTGCTGGCCAGTGTACAAGTCTCTACCGAACGCCGCGTAGTAGTCCGCTAGGGTCTCGTAGGTGTGTTGGTTTCATTTGCTGAAGGCGCCCACGAGAACATTTTGTTGTGCTTTATCTTCTCCCTTGAATTGTGTTCTTCGTTCATTGGTTGTTCCTTGTTACTTAATCGTTATAGAAGATGAGCAGAACCTCTAGAAGTGTATTTAGCATGGTGTCTGTGTGCGTGGCCATTCCATTCTTGCGATGATGCCTCATGAGATCGAGGCCGACAGCGTACTCGCTGCTACACTCTGTGTGCCACAACCTGCAGAGGAACCTTCACTGTTCGGAACAACCCAGCGGACTCTGTCCCATTGCTACAACATGCATGATCGCATATCAATCGAGTTGATTTCACCTCACGACGTTCCTTAAGAAATATACGAATACCAGAGGAAGTCCATTCATAAGCAGAGTGGTGGCTGGTGTAACAGTGATATTGGGTACATGAGCGGATAGTTATGTTATCGTATTTGTGGTGTTGTTTGGTTAATGTTTGCGTATTTCCCCTCCCGTTGCTGTGATAGAGCGCTGTTGCTTTTCGAAGTTGCATTTGCCCAACGAGCGACATGGGTTATCACAACACATAAGAGTTCACCTCTGTTTCCTCTAGTCCCGTTTGCCCGGTGATCGCTCACAGTTTCTCCATCCTTCTCTTCTTTCATTGTTGATCGTAGGCGCGTTGCTGTTATACTTACAGCTGCTACATCGTCTCGTTTTTAGTGGCCTATCCTGGTCCCCACCTCGACAACTTGGCAAACTTCCAGCCCTTCTCCACCCATCATGAGTTCCCCATACTCTCTGTTGTTCGTCACCTGTTGTCAGTTGCTGTTCGCAGGTACTCAGTCTGCACTCTCAATTAAAGCACTGTCCGCTCTTGGATGTCTTTCATTCGATCGGTAATGCCGCTGTTCAGTATGTCGTTAGCACTGCGATACGGCCACCGATAAGCAAGAAAAAACTGTACAATTCTTGTAGTCTTCTGCTCTCTGTACAATTGAATTAAACGAAATTTTGCTCCGTTCTCAGTGCAGCGTTATTGTCAGATTGACGAGTTGTTACGTTTCGGTGTTACGTCGTGCGGAATTTGCTAGGCGAGCAGCAAAAGCTACCCGAAGCCAGATGGCATCACACTGAGCGGAGCTGAGAGGACAAAGGAAAAGGGACCCTTATCCCGTGTCACGTAGAGGAGGGATGGTGAATAAATAGAAGAATGATGTACGGCTTATTAAGCGAAAGAAATTGTCTAGCATAGTATAAAAAATTGTCAGAAAATAGTGCTGTAGCCCTCGCAGATCAAATACAGAACAAGCCTGGAAAAGGGACACGCAGGTCAAATAACAGTAGAAAAACTGATCGTGAAACCACGAGAAGCCCGCGGCTTTCATATTGGATTCATTAAGTTGCAGGTCAATTCTAAACGGAAAGGCGCCTGTTTGGGCGAGTTGCTTGAACGATCATTTGCCGTGACACGGTGGGGCTTCGTTCGCGTGGTTTCTGATACTGCAGTGTATTGCTGCAGCAAAGCTTTACTTTCACAGATAGCTTTATCAAGTTAGAAATGAAAGGAAATAAAAATCGGGCACTACGCTGAACTGTCCATAACATCTTGTCATGAGTGCTCATGTGAGAGCTAAGGGGTGTTGTTCGTAATTCGTCTAGCGGGGATTATTCTATCTAAGCGTGAATGCAATTATATTTGCTGCAATTCAGCTGATCACAAATGAACCGACGTTAACGTTGAGTCGCAAAAACGCATTTACGTGGGGAAAATCTGATAGGCCGGAAGGTGCCCTATCCCTACCACCTAATCCATATGACATGCAACAATGCATCTGCCTTCACAAAGATAGGTGCTATTGAATGTTCGTTGGGGGCGTTGATTATCGATGAGTCATGTTTCGTTCCCTGATTGCGGAGTAGCATAAGATGTCTGTCAGATCTTCCGGCACCGGATCATCGAAAATGCGGTTAAAGTTGCTGTACGAACTCAAAGTGTTGGTGTTATATTCCGTAGTGCAAGTCGCTTCAGTTAGTGGGTGAAACAACTGCAAGGTGGTTGTGGGTCATGTCGTTTAAAGTGATTACACCGTATATCCACTCTTCGAGGAAGGATTTGAGTGTGGAGTTTGACATATGACACCTAGAGAACGGATGAAATGTACGCTGAAAATAGAAGGAGTCAGTTGGAGGAGTCAGTCACGGTTTCTAGTATTTCTTTATAATTGCCAAGTCAACTGAATATGCGAAATGAAGTCTTTTCGTAGTGTAGCCACAGTTTTGTCAAGCCCTATGGAGAGAATGGGACGCATGGGAAGCAAATTACTAAAAAGTTCTTTGTAGGAAACACAGAAACCTCGAGTTTACTCTCGTGGGAAGTGTTTGCACGAAATCAGTTAGAGTCTGCCTTCAATTCCTTAAAGTTTCGCTGATACTGCTCAAATGTGTGGTCACTGCTATTACGAGACATGAACCATTCATCCATGAAAGCGTTCACATCCAATCGCTACCATCGGAGCAACCGCGCAAATACTGAGACTGCTGCAGTTATAGCCCCAAATGGCACTGTGGTCGAAGCGTCTTCAATAACTTTCCAAGCAGTATTCAATTTACGGCGAGTAATGGACAGCTATTCAACGAGTCGAGAAGCATAAGGGCATGGATAAGATGGTACAGTGCACGATTGTGCAGTCTCGATCCCCAAAGCAGCTGCCAGATTTTTGAACTGCCCGTGGGCATGAATGCAGGCATGCTAGACACGCTTATTGTTGGCAGCTTTCCATTTGTGAAGACTGCTGGCGTTGTGAATGCTTTCCCGAGCCAAACCCTATGATAAGGCCAAAAGCGCTTCTTCAACACCATGCAGAATTCGCCCGATTCATCCGAAAGAATTTCTTTCCTAAGCTTAATTTTCGCCGAATTTTTTTGCAAATAATTTATTGCGAAGTTCCCCGAATTTGCAAGTTGTGATGTTGGAAAGTTTTGTGAGACTCATTTTAAAAAATTCCACTCGAAGATATGGCTCATTAATTCTCCACGGTGTTTGGCATTTGAGGTACTTGAATAAAAGGACTGTGTTGCAGGGTCATATTTGATCTAAGAAGCTATAAGCTGTGAGGTCAGGTGTAACTTGGTAGGTTGTCGATTGTGCAGTTAAGTGGTGGATGTTAATGCATCTGTTGTGTTCTTAGGTCTGGCCAACATTATGGTCAATAACGTTGAAACTGCTGGCTCACTACAAAAGTTCAATAATCGTAAAAATTTCCGTTCGTTACGCCTCGCTCGACAGAATGGGCAGCCAGAACAATTGTTAACCATGACAATTACTAGTCTTTTCTTGACGCCAATAACACAAAGGAACGGAAACAATCAAGTATGAAACAACAGAAACGACAATGTCATTGGAAGAATCCCTCCATATCTGCTTATCAAAACGGTGCATACTATAAGGGCCACCCGCGATAAGCTTGCAAGTGGGCAACGAAGTGAAACCGCCTTAAGCAACATATGCGTGGTCGATATTTCTGGGGTGTGAAGCTCACTCCACGATGTGTGAACAGTCGCGGATCCTCAATCTCAGCGGGCACAAACCTCTAACAGTCGAGTTCGAACACCCGCCAATTTCTTATTCTAAGCAGTGATGAAAGATTCAACTTTCAATTTTTTGCGACTCTACCTGATTTATAAACTCTGCTACAATTATCGAAAAATATGGATAAGAGTGCAGTCTCCTTGGAAATGGACCAGTCAGCTGCATATAAGATCGTGCAACCATCTGTTCCTGAAATGAGTTCGACCTGTTACTGACTTTACAACAGCGCACAAAACTACGACGAAGGTGAAGAGAAATGGCGAAATGAAATCCACCGGGCTTCTCAACCATACAATTTCAGGGCGGAAGGGATATTCATTTTTAATGTCGAGTTCAACATTTGCATTGAACATCCCTTTTTGTTATTTGCAAAACACCGATTATCGTGTGCAGATGGCGTTTTCCGCACGAAAGACTTCCATGAATGCCTAGAACGTTCTCTGAATGGAGGAAATTTCTTCAGTGAAAAGCGTAAGTGTCCGCAGTGCGAATGAAACTACATTGTAATCCGACCGCTCTGTTGTAACAGCGTAGCAGGTTATAGAATGGGTGCCAAAAAAAACACCTTCGGAATAAATGGATAAAGGGAATGTTGGGGGCAGAGGTCATTCTATGATCTACGACGCAACTAACGAGTCTGGTAGCTTAGCTTTTGCAGATTTATTAGCAGAAATTCTTCGACATACAGATAGACATCCAAAGATACGCGGATACGCGCAGATATGGCTTCAGTACAGTGCTTCGCCATGTCGCCATGATGATACTTCACATTGCCGTGCTATGCTTTGTGTATGCGAATTTGCGGACCGTCATAAAGTGTTTGGGTGGCTATGCGTCGGTCAATATTCTCAAGCGTCCGGCCATTTCGATTTTGGCCATTTTCGCCATCCGCAATCGTTGGATTTGAGGCTGTTTAAATTTTGCAAGAACGATACTGAAACTTCCGCTCGAAGATTATTGCAGTGCCATTGCTTTCGAATTGCAGCTGGAGCTAGAAAAAATAGCAAAGATTACAAAAAGCGCTGAAATATTGAAGCGGTGAAATTCGAGCGACGAAAAGAGTTCAAACTGGTCAAAATCAACCGACAAAGTCCACGCTTGAAATATCTTAATCCTTACTGGAATTTAATCAAAAAGTTATCACATCCCACAATCAGCATCGTGGATTTCAACAAGAGTATAGAATAGTAAGCGATATGAAGCAAATGATTAGTGCTCACCGGTGGGCCATCATTAAATTGAACGAGTTCAGCAAACTCTTCCAAATCTATGTTATCGTTTCGTCAATATATTCCAACGCCCCACACGAAATCATCGTCAGTTGGTGTTCCTTTGTGTCACAACAGTTCGTGACACTTTTAACGATGACCACGATGCCGCTATAAATGTTTGTTGAAATCCTGATGGCAACCACTTGAGCATAGAAAGAGGAAGGGATAAGGAGTGAGAGGAGGAGGAGGGGAGTTTGGTGAAGGACACAGAAGTAAGGTGGGATCTGAATAGTCTATATTATCGCCTTTCTAGGAACACCTTAAACGAAAACTGATCAGATTAGCACTTATATATTCAACGAATATCGATTACCAACTTTAATTAGGTGTTTTTGCTTACCGGAAATATGTTAGTAGTTGTTATGTATGAATGACGCATAACGCTTCGCTAGCACTTTGGCAAATGCTTCTTCAGATAGCTTAGAATGGTAGGGATGTAAACTGAAAATATACATTTTCAAGTACCTCCTTATATTAATTAATTGTCACCACTTGATGTACGCACTTCTTTATTGCATTGATTTCTTTTGTTTATTTTACATATATGCTGATATTTGAAGCTTTTCTATGTGTTCACATGGAAATCTGTTCACATCAATAAATGCTTCATAACTTTTCTAGAGATCGAATGCATTTTAAAGAGCTTTTTCCCAATCCGTAGGAAATCGTTTCAGTCGTAATAATTTATGATCACTTTTAGAAATTGTTAAAATCATTCCCGCCAATGTCTTTCGACCGTTGTTTTGCTCAAAAATTCTGCACAGAGAATGTCGAAATGTGCTGATGAATGAAGTCCGGGGAGAGATCTGTTCTCAGATGAGAAATCACAAAGTAAAGCTCATCTGTTACGATTCCAGGCTTAATCAGTGCTTATTGTGCAAAAATGATATTTATTTTGGGGGCATTCAATCAGATAGAGCATTTCACACTTGCACATGCGTATGCAAATGTACTTGAATACAGTCGGTCGATTTGCAATTCCATGGGTAATATTTCTGGGTAATATTCCCATGGGCAATATTTCTGAGGCAACTGCTAGACGCTATCATTTGAAGGAATTGTTCATGGCCATCACATTTTGATGCCAATTGCTTATATCATGTCGTTGTAGTCGGACTTATGTGAAAGAAGAAAATCCTTCGCTTCATATCAAAAATATTATCAAACTCCATATTGTTTGCCGCTTATTTTTTTACCACTCATTCAATTCTAGGTCGTAGTAGCGGAATGTCTTATTAAGGACCGAAGGGCGAAATAATGGCGGAAATATCTCGCTGTTAATGAACAACTTTCTAAAGTTTCTCTTCCAGGTATGAGTGAAAGGGGCGACCGAGTTGCTGAATGAACAGCGAACTTCAGAGCCCATTGCTACATGTTTGGTGCTTTACAACTCTAAAACTATAGACAGACCCTCCTGGTTTATTCTCACCATAAGAGGAGTGTCTATAATATTCAAAGAAGAAATAAAATCTACTCGAAACAATAGCAATTTATTTATCAACATGAAACAATGCTCATTTTTAATTTGTTAATGATAAGAATATAGTATAAAAAATCAAATCTCATTTCAAACAATCATTAAATAAGGAATATTCTCAAATGAATAAGATTATTAGTGTAAAGCGACTCTATACAATAGTTATGAACAACAGAATGAGAGTGACATTTCAAGAAGTAACACTTATTGAATAGGTGATTACCTCATAATTTGATGCTATAATCGATAAATGAGCTGCAAAAGATGCCTCATTCGGATATATTGGCCATTGAGACAACTTCACTTTGCGCTCCAATAGAATCCTATTCACTTATCAACGATCGAAATTGAACAATATAGAAGTGGCGATTTATGTAACAACATTATCAGGTATATATTGCTCATAACAGATTGCACATTGAAACGCCGCCGTAACACCAACAATCGTTGAGATGATAACTGTAGTGATAAGTGATGAGAGACATGTTATCACCGCTGTCGATCTTGGATTCTCGCTTATCTGAAGTTTTTATTCAACAGAAAGCAGTCATCACATATTTTCCATGAGCTTTTTCATTAATAGCCGAGCTAAGAAAACACCAAGACGTGCTGTAAGGAGTGCGCTTGAGTAATAATAATTTCTTTGCTGCTTTCTGTGGTTAGCAGCTGATTTAATTCCTGTAATGTGTGGACATTAGGCGAAAATTGAGGTCGAGATAAGCGCACGTTGTACGATTGCAGTCAAGATCTTTGATCTAGCTCATCCAATATGTATTTGAACATGCTGGTTGTGACAACATTATTTGAGACAATAGAAATGGAGTTTCAATTGGAGATCGCGTCCGTCACGTTCAACACCTTATTTGTCGTTGCACACAGCAAACCCTACGCTACAAATATCATGCAATAATTCAGATAAACGTTGCTTTTCCTTTAAAAGAACAAGGGCTTGATATATCCCAAAATAACAGGGTACAGTCCCTGCTGTCTGCAATTGCAGAAAGAGGAATAAGTTAAACGCTATCGGAAGAAAGTGAAAAACCTCTCCAATATGCATCATTGCTATTGCACAAAAGCACTACTATACGAGAACAGCTAATGTCTACAGTCAGATGTTAGCTGATTAAAAGTCGTGCATTGCTGCTCAACACACAAACAACAACACTTTCTTGTGTTTCTTTCATTATCATGCTCTAAATCCTAATAGAAAAAATTGAAAACGTTGAGAGTTAGAGTGCTGAATTTCTTGGAAACAGTGCAAATTTATTGCTCGAAGTGAAAGGTTGTGTGGGAACCATTACCTGCAGCCATGAAATATGAGAATTTACTTTTAAATTTGGTGCAATAAGCGAAGAATGGTTATCAATAACGAATTGCTCAAGTATGGCAACAAGATCTGAAGAGTGTAGAATTCTGAGGAGCCAACGAATCATGTCGAATAAGTTGTGAGATAGCAAGGTTTATAATCAGATCTACTCAATAGGAAAATACTAGACATTACTATTGTGAACGAATTCACTGAGTGTTTGAGGCACTCAACAAAGCGCCCTAGAGAAGGCTCGTTTGTGCTCAACTGACCAATGACATAAACAACAGGTGTACATTTTAATTTTATTCAGCATGGCAACAGATAAGAGAACTATTAAGAAATCACCTCACATAGGCTATGGCTAACAGAGAGGCCGAATGAACTTTCTGAGACATGTACTCATCGCTGAAAAAATTTAGCATCAGCAGGGCTTCAGACGCGGAATTCGCAAAAATGGGAAGTTGGAGTGGTCATAAAACGGTGGGATCAAGGCTAACGTTTGTTGCAAGCAGCCTCATCGAGAATTGACCACATTTTCATTCCTAGTTGCTCCCAAATCGCCTCTGTGAATACTGTGTTGACATATGCCCGCAAAGAAACAAACACAGCGCAGCATTCGCACTGCCTGACTTTGTTAAGTAAAATGCCAAAAATTCAATAACTCTTTAGCAAAACAAATGGTTGTAAAAAGAACGGAAAGAGAGAAGGAATTAAGGGAATGTATGAAGAATGTTGGCAGGAGTTGCGATGATCGAGTCATCTAATTTCAGCAAAGGCTTGCGGTGTTTTGTTCGATTCTGCTGAAATTTCAGTAAAATTATTCAGATTACTTTATTTCTGGAAACGTACCATTTTCCAGATATATTCACGATATCGGTATTCACCATTGACTCCCTTCGTGCCTGTTACCGTTCTCTTCCTCCTGAATTCACTGTTAACTGCTTTGAGCCCCACAGTGAAGTGTCAACTCTTAAAGATATTCTCTTGTAAGGAGTTTCTTGTACGAAACTACTTTAACAAATAACGAAGAGTGGTTATTTTTGAAGATTTGTCATTTTCAAGGCTGTCACCCCATGAAATGCCCCGAAATTATGCGCGCAGATTCTGAATCATATAGAAATAAATGCTATGCTGAAGCAATAAATAGATAATATGTAAAGAAATTGTGAGGAGTAAGTCACGTTGTCGAAATCCAGATCCGTTCAAAAAACGGTTATAAAAATTTAGGCCCACTGAAGGCACGAGTTTAAAATGGGTCTAGCTAAATGAAATAATGGAAAAGCGATCTTTCCTCACCTGAAAATTTTTAGGGCAAAAAGTTCACGGAGATGATGATCAATGCTTCTAGAATGGAGGAAAGGAAAACATTTTTTTTTTTTTTTTAAGAAATTTTCATTCTCACATAAGGAGGGTGGGTGCACCTCGAAATCAAAATTCATAGGATGTTACTTTTGCCAATTATTTCTTTCAACTAGACGATGGTACTTGAAAATTCTTCTACTGCATCATTTCTAATGTTCTAAAATAATGTTACTCGAGCTGAAAAACAATCGTTACGATAAATTATCGTCACGGATCATGCCAGCTTTNCGATACATTATCGTCACGGATCATGCCAACTTTCGTAGTTTGTATGCTGTATCGTGATCTTATGCACTATTCATCTACGGCGATAAAGAGGTAAATGTTGGCATATTGACTCTCATATATTGATATAGTGATAGACGCTAAGCTAAGCTCTAATATATAAAGATGCGAACGTTGAGAGCAAAAATATTTTTGTACTTTTATTTCTGAACGATATACTTTTCGATTTTATCTCATCGAATTATATTGATATCCTCGTAGTATTCAGGGATATTTTAACGCCAATCGATTAGTAATGAGATGAATAAATGGCACTCTATAAATTTATATAAATTTTTGTGATTAATATTTTGCATCTAAAAATTGATCGTTGAATTATTAATATATTTCATCGTAAGAATGTGGAAAAAATTTTTGCCTTTGAATGTTTCGAATCGTTTCGTTGCCACCGTAATTTGATGATGAATTCACTAAATTAATTCATTTATTATCTTAATATCTCTAAATGAACAAAACTTGGCGATCAAATAAAAGAATTATATCACCAATAAATATATCTATCTCAACTTGGCATTTGTAACGCAACTTTTAATAACACACGCAGGAATAACGCTTATAATATACAGCAACAAGAGATCTCCGGATGAAACGAGGAATGACAGGAATTTTGATAGACCAATACATGAGCTAAACAGCCATTTATACGATTAGAAGTGAAAGAATGGGCTAGAAACTTGCGATATTCATTTTAAAAAATAGATTTGTGAATAAAAAAATCTTTTATAAAAATGGTTTTCTTTCCGAACAACGGTAATATTGAATAATTATAATTCCATTTAAAAGTTGGCGAGGAATATCGAGGTATTGTTGATGCAAAGATCATTGCAGCTCAGTGCTACGCTAATTACGCTAATTACTAATTACTCCTCTTACTATTCATTAACTATGGAGGAGTCTATTAGAGGGATATGATTACCGATATTTGCATGCAACGCATAGTAATTGTAATCGCGTCGTTCAGTGAGTGCGGTGGATGCATGCACAGGCATCGCTTCTATAAAATTCTCTCATCAATTGATTTCCGACCGAATTCGGTAATATTGAAACCAAAAAAATAGAATATAGAAAAACTAGTAGACCTGGCCTCATCGTTACCATTTCTTGTCAATTATCTCGGAAATTCTGGAAAACTCGTAACTCGACATTCCGATGGAACTTGTGTAGCAGCAATATCAGATTGTTGCTAAAGATAATTTTTATCTGCTAACGTAATTTGCTGTTCAGAAAATTGCTGCACGATGTTGATTCATTATCGATCACACATCTGAGAGGTATCCATCCATTTTAAGATTCACTCATGTTATAATGGACTTTTTTTTCAAAATATGGTGAGTCTTAGTAATTACACCTTCGAAATTCTTGAAATTTATCCTGAAATCCCCATGAGACTAAACTGCGTAATGGCCGGGATCCATCCACAAAGTGCTTAATAATTTTATTAATTTCACTACCTTTCGGCGTTGTTGAGGGTCCGTTTATAAATTTGTGAGATGTCATGTCACCTAGTTCCTTCATTGATGAAAATAGAGGATAGAGCATCTACGAGGAAGGCAGCTTCCTTTCTGCATAAAAACTTACGCACATATGCCACCGCATATAGCTTTGGTGATTTATCAGCATTAAGTAAATCATTCGTCAGAGGCAGACATGACTTCGTTCGTTTTATTGGATGGTTCTCTGTCAATGAATGTCAATTTTATGTCATGTAAATGATGTCAATCAACGGGCAAAGCACTGAAAAATAAAGTGCACATTCATGTGGCGTTTATCCGCTCCTCCTCATGAAAAATGATGATATGTCTGTCTAACAAAGGAGCCAAACGCTAGGGACATTAAAATGTCCAATCGACGAGACCGAACATGAACGTAGCCGAGGAACACCTGCCGGATGAACAACTTTGCAAAGGTGGCAACTAAGCAGTGTTGTTGCGCAAGCACATTTTACACATCAGACAGTTCTTTTCTTCATGTAGGGATCGTTTACGACTATATATTTTAAGGGGAAACAAAAAAAAGCAAATGGGTGCCGTCCGAAGCTGACTCGAATGATTAGTCATGACAGGTGGTCCCTGGAGATTTCGTTGCAACTCTGTTGATAGGGCTGCATTTTTCTAGTTTCATATATTCGTGTATGGAGCATTTCTTTGCTCTGCAGCGACTAGTATTTGATCTGCACATTGTTGTGGATATTTTCTGATTTTTCTGCGGAACAGACGTATGCGGCTCAAATGCATCATGTATTTGCGAAGCAAATGCTCCGCATCACTTTTTTTTCCAGCGAATTCCTTCAAGCGTTGCAAGGAGAAACTAGAGCTAGATTCTCGACCTCAGGTTGAACCACTAATATACACTTACGATTGCTACCAACATATTGCACGAAGAGAGCAAAGCTCCACATCAGACCGAGCTGCATTGCTGAGACATAAACAATAATTGAAACGCATGAGTCCGAAACACCCGCTGTCAAAGGTATCCTAAAAGCCTTAAAGTGAATATACTTTCGCTGAATATGTAAATTAATGAGAACGATCTTCATATGTGCATTTGTTTATTGTTTACCTAACAAAGCTAGGTTGCTGAAGTAATATAATTATGGCTCAACACATTGGCTTTTCTCATCTAAAAAAATCGGCAGATTATTTGCCAGAGTATTTATGAGTCTAGGCCTGCTCGCCTGGTCAGCGGGGTGGCGTCACTTATTGGCTACAACAGTGCAAAACCACCGGTCTCAGTACCCTAATGGAAGCGCATTGTGACCGGCAGCGTCATCGACGCTCGATAGTCCGGTCAGTCAAGTGATAAATCAAGTGATTTATGAGTCTAAAATATTTACTTAAAAACGATATTACACAAGATTTTGCCTTCATATACTTGGCTAGCAGCGCGTTTACCTTCAAATTAACAATTTTCAGACAATACAACTGACCGATTTTGTTGTATTTTTTCGTAGAAATATTCAACTTCTTGCCCTTTCACGAAAGAAACTTCATAAAAAATGCATTAGATAAGAGATGCACTCAAAGCAACACCAACGTTCGATATGTTGATATTTGAGAATAAGCATGCTAAAACAATGCACAAACGATTACATACAAAAACAAATTTCCAAGACTCACCTAGAGCAAAACTGAAAAGATACAAAGGAACAAAGCTACAAACGCAGCTGTAGTTTCATCGATTCGCCCATCTATGCAACTGACAACCATGCCCACAGATGGCTGTCGTGACCGGATTTTGAAACGCCTGATGGGCAGCCTTCCGCCGATCCATTGAAAAATCAGCCGGGAGTCGTGCCGGGATCTCTTCGCTTCATAAGCGAAGACTCTACTATGTGCTACGCCGACTCCCATTGAAATGATTGTTGATCAAAATCCCTACTGTTATGGAATGATAAAGAGGAAGTTGTTCATTGCGAGACAAGATACCATTAATGACAGCAGAGAATCTCTGTCACCATTTAATGTCATGTCACAGACATTACAATAATATTAGGTGTTGAAAACCTCTTGAAACGTATAGAGGTCATTCAGTGTGTAACAAGTATTTCGGAATTTGAAATACAAACAACGGATTATAACAGCTTGATTCAGCGGTTCGACAGACACCGAGATGATATCACTGTCTGATTAGCAGCAAAGACGTCGTCGGCATAGGCTGGCGCACGGATGGGTGAATCACTTATGGGTTTGTATGCACCACTGAATTTTTAACGTTAGTCACGAGCACACCTATAAATTAAGTTGCTTAACCTCAGATTGTATGTTACTTTCTCTTTCAGAGTTGCCTCAGATTGGCTCAATGAACCGAAACATTGCCGAAGAGATGTGAAATCACAGGTGAAGCGGTACAAGGCCTCATCAGCACATCTTAATTAACAAGAGACTCGCCAATTCACCCTCTTTCCACTAAAAAAATATCTGAGGCGCAAATGTCGCCTCATCTTTGCAAGTAACAGATTAAAGCATCTATCAGACGCTAATAAGTGGCGAATCGAGAGTCGTGACGAATTCATTTTTTAGGACGTTGAGTGCTATCAATTTATTTATAAAGGAAGCAACTCTTCAAACTAGAGCAATCGTGTGCGAGTCCTTTGGCTGTTTGATGTCAGTTTTCATAAATTTAGGATTCCTCTATCATGAAAGGACCTCATCAATCTTTTGCTTATACAGAGCTTTGAAAGTATGAAACAATCTTTATTGAGGCATTGATCAACCACTGATCATGTACTATCGACTCATAAAAAACGTAATGGAAATGAAATGCCTTCATGGCTCCGATTGAATAATGCATTTCGTCGTAGCGAACTAGCCACTTGTTGCGATTATTAAGTGAAAAACATTTATTTGTAAATCTTTTAAGCAAGAATCCTTCTCTGAAAGCATGATGCTTTTCGTTTAAGCTGCCTCCTTGCAGTCATACAAAATGCCTTCCAATAGTGATCACTGCATCAACTATGTGGGAATGATCAAATTGTTGCTTTTATAGTAAGACTTATTCGATCGCCTCAAGGCATATCATCAGTCGCTGACTCGGCATAAAACGTCGAATCGATGAAGGGAACCAAGTATTTGATGTGCATAGCTGGAGTGGTGAGTTGTTCTTATATGGGTGGCGTAGTGCGCACATTACAGGTGTGTGGTGCGGACTCGGCATTAGGCCGAAAGAAGATGCTAACGAGGGGTGTTCGTTCATCTGGGCGTTTTCGAAATTTTTCAGATGATTTTGATAATGCGGTTCGGGCAGTTCATAGAAGTATAGCGAAAATTACAAGCTCGCTGCTGGTGATGCAGACTGATGAATGAGATAGTGGACGTTTCGTTTGTGGATACTACAAAATAATATAGGTTTAGCTGCTTTTGGGCTGTCTCCGTTGTTTGGCTATGTAGGATTTGAATATGAGATCAGCTTATATATGTGCGTTTGGGAAGTAAATGGAAAATGGAAATCGGTGAGTGGACCTACAATGCGGGTCGTAGGTGATTGTTCGCCACAAGCATTGCTTCTGATGGCGGTTAACAGTTTCCACCCCCTATCCGTTCCACGTCAAAATTTGACTGTTTCCCTCGGATTGATTTGGAACAAAGACCAGGTTTTTGCAGTCGTGGTTCGCTTTGTGGAGGTGGAGATGAATAGCGGCAAGTTGTATTGCTTCTTGCTTCTAGTTGGACTCACTCTAGCAGCACCAACTGAGGATGTGGTCGAAGAGTCTGTAAAAGAAGAGGCTGCAAGCGTCACAGGTAGCCACTTCTCGTGCTTATTGTGTTCGAAATGCCAAAGAAGTTTAATCTTTTTTTCCGTGAGCATTCATGCTTGAGGTTCGCAACATCAGGCTCGTGGTTTCTATGTCAGAGTTGTTGATCTCGACGGCGATAAGGTGCGTACTTAGCTGGTCTTAATTAATCATTTCACTACTTTCTGGCTTGCCCCAACGTTTGTCTTTTGGTACCGTAGTGGTTATATGTCGAAAAAATACCATATAACGAGTTAAGTGACATAAATGCAAAAATTTCTGATCTGAGTTGTTGAAGACAACTAGGTCCAGTGTGCTGAAAGCGTATGCACTTTGTTCGCGTAGAGTGTCGTGGATGAGATTTCTGTCCTGATTCGAGAATCCGGCTGTCAACGCTACATGTCGTATGCTCATCATCGGTTTTGCATCCTTGTAATATAGACCACGTGAAGCGGGTCAACTTGTTGATTGCATTACCGAACGGGAGAGGGTGGCTTGTTTTTCGGAGTAATTTGCAGGTGGCGCAGAAAAAGAATTGTGCGAAAGATTGCCGGAAGCGAAATTAGTCCGGTAGGAATCAATGAGAGTTAGTTCGCTTCCATTATTCCGGTTGCTTCATTCTCTTCCATGCTTTAGAGGTCGAATCAGAGGGAACGCCAACGGAAACGGTATCTGTAAAGTGCGTCACGTCCAAGGTCTGCTTCTCAAACGACGACTGCAACGGAGGTTGCTTCGTTTTTCTCTTCATTTCTGATTAACAGTGCTATCATTTTCAGCCTCATAGTTATTTTAACATGAGAGGCTTCAGAAAAGAACAAAGGAGGGGGGAGGCGAGAGTGGGGAAGAAAGATACAGAGGTTCGTGATAAACTTAATCAGGGGTCGGTCTACATCAGTTCCGTACGCATATAAGCGTAAAAAATTCAGGAAGTTGTCTCGGTATTGCGGTCGGCAAATGCAACTGTGGTGCTTGTGCGTCGTTCGTGCCATGCAAAGAGGACTCCGCCTGTGGCGGTCTCGTCGGAGCTTGCAACAATGAAACAGGCTTATGTGACTGCGATCTAGGTATGAATTCAAACCTCTGCACAAGCAGATGCATTGCTTACATACGC
>JAARMF010000079.1:0-37013 GCA_022844705.1 Toxascaris leonina
GAGTAATAAACAATGGAATATTGGGAGCGTTCACACTTGTTCGGAGTTCTCCTCCGATCTAGTCCATTAAGCGTTCAATTGGAGATTACGTTCGGGCAATCGTGGTCTCCCATAATTCTTCATCAAAACGCCAAAGACTTCTGGCATCGGTCCCTACCATTCAGAGCTCATCAATGAACGCAGGAGTAAATTGAGAAATGTTCTCCTTGGTGTACCATCGATAACAGACTCAGTTTTGATCGAGAAAACATGGCGATAATAGAATATGAAGCAGGTGGGACTATAAGAAATAGGTAACTTGTAAAAAGAGATGGCTTTACATTTCGGCTCCTTAACGGTTTTTGGTTTGATGTCGTTGGTTCAATCTGAAGGGGAATAAATTATCGGCGGACCACTTGTGATATTTTTTCGAAATCTTCAACATTTTAGGGAAACGTCGATGGAGGTGCATCTGGGCAACTCTCGATGCTTCCAAGTTTTGCGCAGAGTGGGAAAACCAGTGTATTGTCGGGCTTTCAGCTAGGGTATCGCGACAGTTATGCCTAAAAAGAGCTAAGAAACAGGAATTAGTCCGTGTAAGTGAAAAACTTAAAGGTTGTTATGAAAGCGGCAGAATGATATCGAATGAGTTAATTTCTGACATCGGATACAGTTCTAATTTATACTGAGACGTCCTGATAGCATGGATAACCCACTCAATGGTCGTAGTAGACGATCGGTACATGTGTCCGTATATATGGATATACTCGCATAGCGTCACCATCAATTTTTTGCAGCGATGTCAACTCCTGCAAGTTAAAGTCGCCAGACAAATGTTGGGCTAGTATATTCATGTATAAGCTTTGTTAACGCTCCATCTCGCCGGCATAATACTATCTATAGCTGCATGAACTGATGCCAAATTTGCTCTTAGAGTAAGTGATATTCGGGTTTGAGGAGTCGATGTCTTTCTTTACGTGCTCAGCGTTGGAGAGGTGCAACCGGGAAGCCTTCATTGTCGAGGGATCCTTAATAACACTGAACGCATTGCTGAGTCGCCGAATCTCATTTGGACGTTTTCGAATCCACTCGAATGCTCAGATTTTTACTGATGCTCAGATTCTTAAACTTATTAACGATTCCGTTATGAATTTCGTATGATCTTCGAAAGCATATTTGGCATTCTGAGAAATTCCGAAGGACGAATGATGCTTGGAGGCTGGGATTGCTACATCAGTCGAAGTAATTAGCCATTCAAAAGCACCTCTTTTGCGAAAGGATCACGATTCGATCAATTGCGAAGCGTTCCAAAAAACGATGTCGATTTTCGTTTGCGCTCATTCACCTTAGCATCACAGCCATTCATATCCGTGAAATTAGACAGCAATTTTCTGTGGTCGGATAGGGCTATTTTTCCACATTCGAGAATAAAGTCTGCAGACGTAGTGATTTTCTTCCTAATCATCAATCAGAATATTCCATTGGTTCGTTAGATTCCGCACGGAACTCTGAGGAGCTGTGGAGAATGTTATTGTCGTATCGTTATGCATTGGTCAGTTGTCGAAAAACTGTTGACGCTACTGGTTTCTTAACGTCTTCATCACTGACTACTTTTAAGTAAAATCTGAAGAATGTCTTTGTGCATACTATTCGTGAAGGAATGGAGCAACAGAATGCAGGCAGATGTGTTATACTTCGGATAAAGGCACATAAAATTTCTTTTTTTTTTTCAGTTGCCGCACTTCTTTGGCTCAAGCAGAAGAACCATCAGCACTCCCGTGAGAGTCAGAGTAAACTTGAAATTTGAGCTAAAATACCGACTGGAATCGATGCTGATGCTGCTAATAATAATTGCTACTAGGAGGATTTTTTCAGGTTTCGTTTATGAGATACATTTGAGGAATTTGTTGATGTTGAGGAGGTAATGACCGGCGAATTTGTTGCGGATTTAGTAGGAGCAATGTGTATGGACGATGTATGCGCGTCCTTCTCACAGTCTTAATCAGCCTCTGAGTGATCAAAAAATTGATAGATCGGTTGAAAGGAGTGCCAATAACGCAGTACGTAATGTGGCAGAACGAATTTCACCACCGCGGCTGGGTTTGAGCATCGTAATAATTCTAACTAGCCAAGTTTCTTCTTCTTGGCCCTTCGAGATCCCGAATCAGTACCACCTCATCAATTTGAGGGCATCCTAGAATGGTACTGTGAGGAGCGTTAGAGACGGTTTTGTACCGTTCGCTGAGGCCTTGAAGGCATTCAGTGTACAATAAATTCCAAAAACACTCAGCACAATTTAACGAAAGTTTCCAATATTGAAGCAGGCGATCCCTTTCATTCAGCTGAGAAAGGGAGTAGTCTTCATCGTCAGTGTCATATTCAGAAATGTAATAGGTTATAGTTTAGTCCAATGTTTTCAAAGGGACGCTACCGTTTAACTCGTTCTTACGGGGTGTGGTGCATGGCACGGAGGGGGAATGATTTTGCAGTCCATTTGAGGCACGCAAAACATTTGCGAATAGCCGAACTAACCGTTCGCCTTCCTTGAGGGATCCAAAATCTTTGCCGTAATTGATCAAGGATATGAAGAACACAGCTGTGCTCGTTCAGCAGGTGAGTGTCCAAAATGTTGAGGTCACTGAACAAATCTTCTAGGGATAGGAAGATAGGATATTTGCATTCTTTTAGAAGATTTAAATGTTCGAGTCCTCCATCGCATCCTTGAAGGCCTTCTTCGCCTTTCCATAATTGATGTTGGCCATAGTGCGGTTCACATATCGCCTTTTGCATTTGTCGGATGAGCACCATTTCTGCAGTTTTAACGTTGTGTGCAGTAAACGGTCCCTCTGTTGAGACTAAAAAATGTGTAGAGTTGAGCGATTTGGACGTTAATTTCGAGAGTTTGCACAGGAGTCGAAGAACGGAAGAGGTGACTGTGGCTAGTTTTCGCCAAGAGCTGATAGGTGCCGAATCTATCATTTCCTTCAGAGAAGTTTCCTAACTTAACACTACTACTATTTGCAAATCTGCTTCACTGTGGAATTCGTCGGTATTGGGAGTTGAATTATTTTCGAAATTCTATTGTGGCCATTACATTTCTGGTTGGGATAAGAATGTAGGTCCTTTCCACCAAAACATATTCACGGAAAGATCCTATAAGTGAAAATATCCGCTTAAAATTAATTTCTAACGAGCAAGTCGGCAGATTTTCCTTTGTGGGCACACATCTGACCGAGCCTCTACACTTGAGAATTTCTTCAAGGCAATGGGTGATAAATCGCGAATGAATTATATTAGTAGCTGCCTTGATCCAAGGAAACGTGCACTGTGAGACGCTCCAGAGAATCATTTGATTCCCTTCGAGGTGTCGCTGTTCAGAAATTAATTAAAGGGCCCTTCCTCCAATCAAAACAACTAACAGTTCCAAATCGGCTTTTTTATTGAGCATAGCCGATTTTCTGTGAATATCACAGTTGCTTCTGTACCACTGGCTGTGATGCCTCGAAGATAGGCTACAGCGGCGTAGACCTTTGCTGAGGCAACTACGAATGCGCGAAGTTGGAGTTGAGCCGACTGATGAAATGCGAGGCACAGAGCAACGGATTGCTGTTCGTTCCATTCTTCCGTTAGGGAGTGAAATCATACTTGCTGTTCGCTATCCAAGTTGTCATCAAACAAATAGTTCTTGATGCAGAGATCTTCGAGGAACATCTTAAGAGGAATGAAAGCCCGTGTTAGCGATCCAAGTGGGTCGTACGTCTTTGCAGCACACTTCGGAACAATTCTTTTTGTGAGTTTTGTCTTATAAGCTGACAGCGACGAGGATTTCAAAATTAGAGAGTCGACATAAGAATCCCATTTAGTCCCAAACACAGTTGATTTGGTGCTTTTTAGTCGATCCTCTCAATGAATGCAGATATTGACATCCTCTGAATCTGGCCGAAGCTTGCGAATGTTCATGTATGCTCCGTGGAAGAGGTCTTTCATATGGAAATGCTTTGAAAGAACTTCATCCTCGGATTCTCCGCATACTGTTGCGCTGTAAACGTACAGATCCTCCCAGATTTCTTGGGCGAACTGGTCGTGGTTCCTTTGGAGATGGTGCCTAGTGGGTGCGCTCAGAAGGAACGAACTTGAAATTAAGCCAGAAGGAACTCACGCGAAGCGATATTGAGTAAAACTTCCGCTGATTACGAGGTTCTACAAGTTTTTTGGTCAAAGAAATTGTGTCTCAATCCTCCCAGAAGGACTCAGGTTTAGTGATAAAAACCTTCCTCAATGTCTCCAAGCGGCCCGATTTTGTAGGCTCAGAAGTGGAGCATTATTCCGCAAGAATCAGAAGGAAGCACGTATCAGCGACAAAGAACATCATTTAAGCACTCTTCAGTTTTTTTGACTTTCACAGAAACATCAAGAACAATGCGTACCATAGTAGCAGATTTATGTGGTCCGGTCACAGAATGATGAGGCAAGTGATGCACAGGATCGGCCGATGCTTCCTTCGGAATGACGTAGGCTACCTTTCTCTGAGTTGACCTCTGGAGCCTTCGTTGTAAGCTTTCACTAGATTTTTATCTTGTCGAGGTGTAGTCGTCGCTCTTAAGCGACTAAAGAAAGAGCAAGACTGATTTGAAGTAGACGGCCAAGAGATTTCAGTGACTATCTCACGTCATATCGATCATTTTTCCGTTGAACAGTATTGACGAAAATTTTCATAGCAATTTCGTCGTCGGTTTCTTCGAATTCATCTCTAATACTGATTGACTCCAAATCACAGAATTCATATAAAGTAACTAAGCAAATGCGATATCTTCTTTGGTTGATTACAGTTGTCTTTGGCGCATATCTTTGAACCGAACATTAAGAGAACCTCATAATGGCAAGAAGAGAGCTGCGTTACTTGATCGAATCGGATAAAATCGAAAAAGCGATCAAGATGTCCTGCTGTCTGTATTGTATTCTCCTGAGATCCATTGTACGCAATTAGACATGTGAACTGTTGGAAATCTTTGTATGATTATCGGTACTGAGTTAGCTTGAAGCGCCGTGAATTTTCCATCCGCACTTTGGATGTTTACTTCCCTGACGAAGTTTTGTAGACCGGTCGGTATTGTTGATCCGAAGGAATAGATGCATTGTGGTTCGCTGCGAACGCAATCAAGCTTTAATCGTTTTTCAAGTCCTTCATTGATGGAGGAGTGTTGGCTGCATAAATCCATGAAAAGAAGCGATAGTTTTTGGCGAGCAAAGTTGGCCGTCCTTCCAACAAGTACCTTTGCAGAGGATAGAAGCATGGAATGCTGTTGCGGCGAAATTGCGAGATGTGGGAAGAAATGATTTTCGGCGGCTGTCATCACTAGGCTAGATTCAATGTCCATTTCTTTCTGCCGAGTTTTCGTGTTTTAGGTAATTGCTGATACAGGGCGTACTGAAGGGGGTCTGAAGAGCGGCTAGTTGAAGGAGTAGTTTCAGTTGTGGTTTCATACGAAGTTTTCGGGGACGCGCAGTATGATGCGTTTATCTACAAATAAAACATCGAAGTGATTTTTCGCAGTGCGTCGAATCGTGTCCAGATTGAGAACATCGACAGCAGAAATGAAGTTCTTTGGGCCGTTCGCGACGATGAGAACTATTGCAATAATGCGAGCAGCTGTGGTGCTGGATAAGTTGCTGTGAGGACTTTCGAAAGTTGAGCATTACTACCGGAAGAAATAAGCTTCCATCGATATTACTCTTTACGGCGCTGGTGTGTTTTTTCATGATGAATACGCGCAACTTTTTCTTTGAGAGGGATGATTTCTCGCAACTTTTCCCGCATTTTTTGTACTGCGCAGTTGCGGTCGGCGAGCTTGCATTTGAGGGTCTTGCGTTTTGGAAGCTTCTCTTTAATCAGGATTTCAACTTGTGCATGGCTCAAATCCCTACATCGGTCTTCGAATTTATGCAATATACTTTCAGTATTTTCGAAAAATGTTCTGAGATCTGTCTCGCACATCGCGGGAGCCCAATTCTTCAGCTCCATATGGAGAGAATGTTTTGGTACCTCCGATCGCTCAAATCTTTTCTGTGAGACACGGTAATAACCCTGAAATTGCTGGCAGTGATTGAACAGCCTGGGACTGCAGCGTGATCTCGACCGCATAAGTGAATTTGTAGATAGTTCAACTTTTGAATATCTGGAATGGATTGATCGTGGATAGCAATCTTGAACGCTTTTCAGAGGGTCGCCACTGAACTCATTGAATCCCAGTTTTGGAAGTGGGATTGGTAGCGACGAGCCTTCTGGAAGCAAAGGCGGAAGAGAATGCGTTGAATGTACCGCAGAGTATTCTGTTGGCGTGATTCGAGCATGTTGAGAACATCATGCCCCTTTTCGATTTGTTGAAGGAAAGTTTGGTCAGTTTCTGCAGTTTGCGGATAAATTGTCGTTCCTGTGGCCTTGTTTCCTTCGAGAGGGTGAATGTAGAGCAGCCATGTTGAGTTGGCACATCCCATTTTTAGACAGTTTCGCATGTGCTTTTCTGCTCGTGGTTAATGAGCACGAGTTGATCCTCGAGAGCATTTCGTTGCTGCGCGACTGGAAAGGATTTATCCGGGTTCCTGAACATGCGGAGACCGGACAGGCATCTTTGCAATCGAGCCTTAGTTGGGCCAGCAGCAATCCTTATTGCTCTTGACATGGCCCAGTGTAGGGCTTGGTCTCCACGTAATGAAAGCGGCAGAAGGGTTTATTGCCTCACTTACACGCTATTTACACCAGTTTAATCAAGTATCAAATTCCATTATGCATTGGAGGTAATCTCCCTTTACATCCGTGGGATTGGATACTTAGTCAAGTTGTTTGCTAACTAGCGTGCTGTCTTCTTGAGACCATTTGAAAAGCGTGATAAACTTGGTATTTGCGAAATGAGCTTTTGGCGACAAAGGAAATGTCTAGCATCATGCACCCATGCGGTGCTTTTATGGTGAAAGCTTTCCTTCTGCATGGTCCTTCAAGCGCTCAAAAGGAAAAGAAACCTTCCGTCAGCTTCTTAGATCCTCGTTTTGATGAGGAAACGACTTTCGCTCAACGCCGGCCAGCTGACAAGTTCGCCCTTGCCTGGAATTTGGAAGAAGATGATGGCGAATTCTCATTGTTGCTAGTGCCAGTGAAAAAATGACTGGCACTGAGTAATTACTTTTGAGCAAAAATGTCACTAGAGAGATAGCGATGAAGTATTCCTGCGATGCTTTTCCATACGTGAATGAAGGAAACATCCCTGACAGAAATGCAACCATTGAAAGAATGGTGGATGAGGTGAATAAGCCATTCAGATAAGCAGCCATCGGGAAAGAAGGTACGCCTGAGTGAGGAGTTTTCAAACCTACGAAGAAACGCTAAGACTATCAAAGGAACAGAAGAGGAGAAGTAAGGGGAAGGACAGCTGCAGGAATAGGAGGGCGCATTGCTGTGGTCATCTGAAAGCAGAAGTGTCAGATGGCTCCGTGTAAAAGCAAAAGAAGAGCGATCTCGGCGATATGTGCTACGAAGACTCTTCTCGAAAATACGAACGAAAAGATTGAGTTACACCCACAAAATCTGTCCACTATGACATCACTACAGCGACCACCAAATTTTCTAATGGAAAAGGGGATAGAGACGCAGCGAGTGGCTAGAACTCGGAGAGTTTCTAGATTGTGCAACCGGATGTGGTTTGTTTGCAGAGGTTTGCTCAAAATGTATGATGCCGGGGGACGTTCCCAATGGATGCCCAAACTGCCAACCTTTTACTGTCGACAGTATTTATTCGTGATTTGTCGGGACATCTGTTCGGAAAACTTCTGTGATTTTTCGGCCTTTCCATTTTGGATGCATCTTTGCGCCCTAACAGAGATCAGATCAGCCTCAAATCGCAGTAGACTTTTTTGAGAAGCGAGGCGTTTAAGGAGATGTTCCTAAAAAAAATAAATATTTTCCGGTTCTTCCAGCATCAACGATGCGTTTGGCTCTTAGAAGCACTCAGGATGTGGTTTTTTAGGCACTTACTTTGTAGTCACTTAGTATTCCATGTTTGTAGAGTTGAGTCCTAATTTTTGTTCACACTTTTCTATACAACTAGTTCTATCGATTATGTGAATCGAACAAACATCAACCGTGAAAAATGTGCAAATTTTACTGTGCAAGTATTATACATCAGCTGAAAACGATGAGTACTGCTGCTCTGAGTGGCGGCAGTTAATGCAAATAACGCTTCAGAAAGAGCATCAAAAAGGTGCTGCGAAATTTCATAATTTGAAACAGTGACGAACTGAAAGCGCCGACTTGCTGCATACATAGCTGTGAAGGAATTTCTTCCGTTATCAAGGAAGATCTACGAATGCGGAAAATGGAACTGTCGGACGGTTTCTGCTGAGAGAATTGAACGAGCTCGGAAATTTGCAAAAGCCGGACGTAGAGGCATGAAACGTGATCTTTCGCAGTTTGTAATGATGACGTTTAATAACGGATCATTTTCCGGAAAGAGCGAGATGGAAGCTATAGGTAACAGTGAGTTGCATTTTGTTTTTCTCATGAGGAGCATGCGAAGTCTGCAGCCACAGTTGCGGGAGCTCTTCAATAGACGCAGTCTTATTCAAGCGACAATTGCAGTCTTGCCTACATTGCCTACATTGCTTTCTCCGCCAGTTGTAAAGCCTTTTGCCCTCTCCTCAGAGAATAAAGGATTTGATTACTGAGCATTGAACGGAACTCAAATTGTGGTAGACGCTCAAATCTATGTCATCATTCGTAAGGCGTGCAAAGCACTTCCAGACAATGCACGTAGTAACAGATTTTCGCCTACAGAAAAAATTATTTCAAGCGACAATTGCAGTCTTATTTGTTGAATAGTCTGCATCTTTTGCCGTGGCATCTCTCGGAACGATTTTTGCATCGATTCTTAGGTACTTTTGTAATACGTCAACTGATTGTCCCATCATTATTCAGTTAGAGGAGTTGGAACCAATCTTGCTGAGATCAAGCTTTTTCTAAATGAAACAGCAAAGTGCCCAGGATCATTGCCATTCACTAACTGCAGATGAGCTGAAGATTCCCCGCTATAGTGGAAGCCAGTGATGACGGACTGCTATATTACACAGGCCGCCAAACAACAATATTTGGTGCAAGGTTGCTGTTTCATACCGCTCGCATTTTCTCACATCAGTACGCATCCTCATTTCAGCGCCCAAATCCAACCGCAGTGTACTTTTCACCGTTAAATTTGCCGCTAACACTTCTTATGTACTATTTTAAAAGCATTAAATGTAAGGCGCTTCGCTTTTATGATCAAAACAATAGTATAATGAATCGTTTCGCCATACTGCTGCATAACCAGATTTCTGCTGCACAGTAAGAAAGTCCTTCCTAAGCTTGCTGCCTTAGTCCTCTAATTTTCAAAACGACACTCTTCAGCTCGAACTCAGAAATGATTTTTAGTGCAAGATCCTTCTTGAAAAGGAGAATAAATGTAGCATATAGAGAAGGAAGAGAACAGACATGACAAATATAGATGGAGGAAAGAGACTAGAAGCGAATGAAGTGTATTACGCAAATAAGGATAAGCTCAATCAGATGAGATTGCGACCAACTAAAATCCCTAGTTATTCAGTATTCTGAATTGTGCCGGCGTTTTTACAATCGAATCAAATAAAAGATTTTGTCGAGATGACTTCGTGTCATTGTTGTGTCGAGGATTTCCCATGAAGTTATTGTTTCCAATGAGTACTTTATGTCACTAGTTGTCCAGAGCTGTAGTAAGTTCTTCGTTAGAAATGGAGCAGTCAGTAGCAGAGGGAATGGAATCCGCATATCAGAAATGTTTCCCATTGCAATTCTGTACAGATTAGTCTGAATTCTGGAAAAGGCGATCCCTTGCAATTGTGTACTATTTCCACAGAGAACAGTGGGTGCACGATAGAGAGAATTTCCAATATGTTAATTGGGTCTAATTACCTATGAATTTCTCGTTTCTTAAAAACTTCAAATACAGAACGCCACAAAATAGAAAAATATCTACAAAATCAAAGCATGAACTTGTTTAATTGCGACTGGTTCGTGTCAAAACTGAGAAGGAGGCTGCGATTTTCTGGAGCTTGGCTACAACTACGGACATTGAGTAACCAGCACAAGGTCTCTACCGACATATTGTTTTTGTCGTTACAAAACTAGATAATTTGGCTTAATATGAGAGCTATATTCAGAAGGTGTTATTTCGAAGTTATTCAAGGCAGTTCTATATTCAGAAAGAAGGTGTTATTTCGAATCGCTCATCTGAAATTCACAGTCGGCAGATTAGCGACTTTTGTTTTCCGTTATATATGCAACATTTTATGTGAAAACGTTGCAAAATCCATAGCAATTTCAACACTTCTCTTGACAGTCCAAAACCTTCCCTCTCACGGAACAAATCAATTTTCTCTCGTGCGTCCTCAAGGCTTTCTTGAGTATTCTGTTCATTCCCTTATTTTTTACACTGTTCTTTATTTGTCGTCCGTCCATTTTCTTTTCACGCTTCCTGCTTCTTTTTCATTTCTTTTTCCAGCGTTGTTAGATTGTCGTATGTAGAAAATTTTCTTTCAGTGGTTAATCGGCGATTTGTATATGTGTTTTCGAGTACATGCACGATTAGAGTTTTAAATTCAAATCTGCAAGCTGTATCATTTAAATTCACCATGTAATATGGGGATTGCTTCTTTTGAAGATCAAAATCCATGGCACTGTTACTTCATTGATTTAATATTGATCGCGACATCTCACACGCGTTCCACTATAATGGGCATTTGAGGGCAGAATCGTAAATGCAAAGTGAGCTTTTTCATGGTTCTTAATGAGTTTTGGCCAGCGGAAGAACACATTTAAGGTCACAAAGGCGTTCTACGAGAGACCCCATTGCGTCTTCGCAAACGAATCTCCGGGCAGAAGTCAGTTCTAATATGAAGTGAGACTAAGCCGCGAAACATCGCAAAAAATACTAGGATATTGAAGACCCGGTCATCGTATGCCTACGATTGTGGATATACAAGAAACTGAATTACTTCATGCAGCACTTGACAGAGCTGTGTATAACGAGTTCAGCAAATCAAGTCGCAACTCATTAAATCTATCATATTTCAAGCTGCGCGCTGCCAAAACTTGACGCTGGAAGATGTGAGCATAATAAATCATCAGGAAGCGTGTGGAGAGAAAATTGGCAGCATATGCAATATAGTAAGTACAACAATCTATGTACTGTTCTAACGGAGTTGAAGATGTTGCCATCGAAGCCGCCATAGCTTTCACTCCTGCCTCTTCCTGTAGACACAACAGAGGACCGAGGATGATCATGAAAGTTGCAAATTGCGCTCAAATCATTTTATTCAATCCCAAGAAGTGAATTTCTTCTGTTTCACAGGCTCTTTGTCCTCTTTCTACTCCTGCTATCACAGTACCTCATATGCGAACAGCAAATGAAGCAATTTCGATAGTCTATGCACGTTTTGATTTTATTTCATCGTTCGCGAAAACGCATAAAATCCGATAGTATTCGTCGATGCAAAGCTCAGGTAAGTTGTATCTCCTATGTCCTAGAGCAACACACATTTGGAAAGACCCAGCACAATTCTCACTACAGTATCTAAACTCGCAAGAAGATTTATGTATGACAAAATACTTTATTTCCTCAAGTGTGAAAAATCACATGCATCTGGACAGCAATAAATCAAACGCGTGAAAGTAGTGGTCAACAAACTGCAATATGCGAGTTGTGAACGGAAGCATGTGCATTTTGCGAGCAGCAAAAAGCATTTAAATTGCCAATGCCACAAATAACGAGGTTACAATTAACGAATATTTGCTCTGGTAGCGAAATACGTTTTAAGATGGTAGTATACGCTAGGAGCTTTACTGGTCGTCGCGTAGGGCAAAACTTTTTTCCCGAAGATGTTTGTTCCCGAAAGCCGTTTCTTCCAACTACCAGTTCAGTCTTTCCGAGATCCAAGCATAGATCCCTACTGTGGTGCGTAAAATGAAAGAGATCGGAGCTTTCTTCATTTACCAGCAAATTTGTGATGTTAGTTCCAGAGCACTTGAGCACTTTTTCACCGCTTGCTATGTAATTCATTCATTCGATGAGTGTAGAGATGCAAAATGATGCAGCAACAGCTCACGAATACTTTGCAGTATTATCCGATGTTACGTGCTATTAAAGTGACCTATAATTGATTAGAAATGCGCCGAAAATTCCAAGGAACATCAATAGCTTTACATCGCTTTTTGCATTTTCCTCCACACCACAGCTATGCGCACAAATCTCAATATGCAGCACAAACACAAAAGAGTGTGCAGCACCTTTGCACTGCTTTAGTGAAAAGAAAACGCAAACGCTGTAATGTGCATTGCCAAGTGAGGATTGATTTGCTCACAATGAAATTCCCCACCGATGCAGTAATAATATCACGAAGGTTTCTGAATTAACTTTCCTACACATGCATCTACATCGAAGTCTCTATCTGAGCGTTCACGCAATACTGCATTTGCAAAAAACGCATTCTGGCACAGTCGTTTCTACATGTATACACGTGTGTCTGTGTATTTGCCTGACAGTCTAGACTTGGAAGCTGAGACATACGAAATTCAATGCGTACAACATTCTCCAGTCTTGCCTAGCCTGAGGCGGTTCGTCAACGCCAGGAACAGTTATCATCACTTAAGAGCGAAAAAGCGCTCACAAGAAAACGCATATTTTATGAAACACCTCTGCGAGCGATCGGAACAGCTGAAATGCGCACTCTTCGATCTATTTATTTTTACCTCCTGCTATATTCTGAAGCTAGTTGCTCAGGCGAAATAAGTGAAAAGCAAGTACTGTACCACCTCCTTCTGCGCACTTCTGCACATGTTTGAATACTGGTCAAGCCGCGCGTCGAGGAACCTGGGGGCCTATTTTCTTTATTTACTTCGAAGGATTTTCTGCAAAAACTTCGAAGAACGCATCAGTTTTTAAAAACTAGCTCCTTAATATCTCAAACACATCTAGATGCACAGCGGGTAATATTCTCGAAGAGATTCGTTTTAAGAAGCACTATGATAGGGATCTGTGATGTTTCATGGCGCTAATTTGGGATTGCCTTCTAAGTTCACTTAAACTGATTTCATCGCTCGCTGCTACTGAGAACCGTACATTAGATAGGCTGGATCTCTATACTGCATTGGGCCTTTAGGGAAAAGGTTGACTGCAATGCAGAGATCTGAGTATTTGCCACATAATGCTGCTCTCAAATCGCTTCAACTACATCAAACAGTTCGCTTTTTCTTGAGAGGGAATTAAATTTTGGGAATGTGCACTGGAGAATCGTTCCACCGATCATTCATATAAAAAACACACTAAACTCAATTCCTCTGACACCGTCGATGAGTTGAAGAAATGTTTCTTAAGCTTTTCATTCAAAGCTCAACAGTACCAATCCATATGAATAATAAAAAGTGATATGAGCGTCTAAATTACTTTTCCATTCTCCCACTGCATTAGCGTACTTTCGAGAACATCTTCTGCCGCTCGCATTCAAGGAAAGCTTGTTCTCTCAGTCGACATCACTACTCAGCTCTTTCATCCTATTCAAACTGAGAATGAAAACTTCATCAAGAATTGGCTGATTGCTTCACAGCATATGTCGCCATTCTCTCAACTGATTTCTAGTAGGATTCACTAATGCAAACATCTCACTACTCTTAGTTCTCCGTCTGTCCTGATCAGAAATCGTTCGCAGCTCATGAAGTTCAATGATTGTCATTGTCACCACTGTTGCTGTCCGTGTGATGTTTTCATACCCTTTAAATGCACTCACACTTTATCGTGCAGCGTTTACGCAAGCTGTATCATAGCACTTTTTTTTAGCCAAGAACGCTTATTCCATGAATTTAAACGCGTGAAGGTAGTATACAGTATAGAAGAAATCCTTGACAGTACATAACGTCGTTATGTTAAAGACCAACTTCAGCTGTATTTCATTCATACGCGACTTTGAAAGAATTTAAACCAACCTTTCGCCGTTTCGTTCACCAACAGCAACGGCAAATTTGGGTGCAGTACATAGGGGCGACAGTGGTTTATACCTATGAATGAAAGTGCTGAATAACAGTACAAATTTCTATCGCCAAACCGTTGCATAGACGTGAGGACTGTGAATATAACAGGGCCTGTAAACAGAATCTGATACGCATGGCCTTTTACTGACGGCAATGAAATGCGCCATGCCAAAATTAGATTTCGCATCACGCATGGCATTCGAACAAAAGACAAGCTTATGTTCCGGTGTAGTTGAGATATTTGCAGCTATTCAACCCAATAATCCATTCACTGTAAGCTTTTTTTCTTCAGATTGAAAATGGCTCCTCATGGCGACCTGGTTGTTCCTGTGGGCACGTCCAAGGATGTGGCTACAGCTCCACTTCAAGACAGTTGGTTGAGCTTTTTAAACTAAAGTTCATGCTTGCAGAACTACTGATTAAATTAACCACAATCATCGGCTTCACCCAAACAAGGACTTTGGACTGCGACCACCTTTTTGCATCAAAAAAGTTCGTTCAACCGATAGGCAACAGAAAGAACTCATTTAATCCGAAAAAAACTCATCTAAACACGCAATACAGAGAAACCAACACTCACAAACACCAACCCACGCGAACACCGTAACACGCCCTGGCACTGGAGCACAAACACCCCTACACATACACTCCAGTACACACCAACACGCACGCACACACACCGACGTACACATTTACCACCCTACACATGTGCACACACCAACACACTCACATGCACGCAGATACACGCCAATACACAGATACTACCGCAAATCTTGTGGCATACACCAACCTACCTCACAAATATGCAGGCACCAACATGCACAAACACCGACGCAGACATCAGCAGATATGCATCATTGCATACTCACGCAGACACCGACAGATTCCAGCACACCTGCTTGCACATGCAAACGCACGCCAACACTTAGCAACTCACGTGTCTGCCTATACCAACGTATGCTGCAACACGTAGCGACGCAGACTTACGTGCACAAACAGGAACACAAGAAACGCCAGCGAAAGCACATGTGCCTGAATGCTAGAACACAGACGCACACGACCATAAACACATACATGTAACCACACACGTACACAGACGCAGATGTACACATGCGCATGCACATACCCGGGCTACGGATACATAAATACACCATGCTTAAACATATTTGTACGCGGTCACACATACGCACGGACACACATGCACCTAACTCACACACGTACGCACACACATACACACACGTACACTTGTGCACACACACCTAAACACAAACACGCACAGCAACATTCACGCTTCACAGCGGACACTGAAACGCATCCACCTCCCTCCGACACAATCGCATGCGCACGAACACGAACACGACCGAACACGCACCAACGTGCGCAGATATTACGTACTTACCAACATATGGGGATATACCAGAACGTAAGCACTCGCAGTTTTATGCACGTCAACCTGGACACACGGACAGACACTTTCATGCACGGCCATGAGTAAACAAATGAGCTAACAAATGCACGGTTTATCTTGGTCAAGTTGCACTCTGGTCTGGAATGTGTGATCTCCACTGAAATTTCCGTATTTTTGTTCTTGTTTCATTGCAAAATCGCCATTTGACCATGCCGATTATGTTCACAAATTGTTACTGGGTTATCTAGAAGCTCAATGAACTGTGAAAACCGCTATCATCAGCGTTTCCTTCCATTACTGCTCGTCGTGATGAGTATTATTTGTCGTAATCACTGCCACTGATATTGCACTGTATCGTCATTTGTACCAGCCACTGTTACAGAGTGCTTTACGCCGAGTTTCATTACTAGGTGTATCGTAAAGCAATGAATGAAGCATAATGAGAGCTAATAAATGGCTTAATAAGCAAAGTTGGATGCAGTTATTAGTACTGAACCCATGGTAAATCGTATTAACAGTGCTAGCTTGTATCGCGTTCATTAATAAGTTGTGGTGACAACAGCCTCTGCAATGGCGGCATCAGTAGTGAGCAAGGATGTAATACTGGTTGGAATTTGTGACCCCCTATTCAACGATGCCATTTGCACGAACCTCCTTTCAGACTTGGCGCTGTCCATTTTACCGACACTTAATTTGATGGCCCTCCGGAGATAGAACTTCCTGCAACCACATGTCCCTATTTTTTAACTACTCGCTGTCTTCCTGCAAGTTGATATCTTGCAAACGTTTACTGATGGATTTCATGGTTTGTGGCAATTCACATCCAATTTTTGAGGCTTTCATCAGAAAATTCGATTCAGCTTAGCGTGTATGCTGAATAATATACAATATCGTTGGAAAAGCCCGTTTATTTCAGCTTATGAGACAAAAATGACTTCATTCGACTATGTGGAGAACATGAATGGCGAACTTTGCGACTGGCGAGCTATTAGTGTCCGTTATATCCTTCATAAGTGGTTCTTTGCATGTCTAGTTGGTTATTAATTCGTTGTATTCCGGTATGGTCGTTCGTGAACGAAAAGAAAAATTGACGTGAGCGTCGCTATCGAATTTCACTTGGAGCAACTTCAGCGGCACCGAACATCAAGCCATTTGGCAACGCGCGCACATTCAGAGAAGAATGTTCTCGCATTTCGTTACTTTCTATTACATTCGGATGAACAAAACCTATACAGAAGCAACGTTTACTTTAGACCAACTGGCATATTACTCTAAGTGCGGATATTTTTACCAGAAGTTTTGAGAGGAATGAAGATTCCAGTTGAAAAAATGGATGAGGGAGCGTGTCAGCTTAACTGAAATGGTTACCTATATCGTGCCAATAACCAGTGGGTCAAAGCTGCTACTTCAGTTCATGGCCAAGCTCAAACGCCTCCGATCCAATTTCATCTAAAAGACCATTTCTAAATCTTTGGTTCACGTACGCTGCACTACATCTCAAGTAGTCGATGACAGTTGTGAGGGTGGATCCATCGTCTGATGGCTATGTGCCGATTAATCCCGCTCATAATAAGGGAAACCCAACTAAATGTTCATCTGCGCTTTCACTTGTGACACTGCTCACGGTTGGTTCAGCCTCAAAACACAGTGAGCCGGCGCGACAATAAGGAGCGCTTTCGATTAACATCCTGAGTCAACTTGGACAGCTTAAGAGTAAGAATGAAGGTGAAATATAGCTCTTAAAATGAGTCGTAATGAGTTATTAAATCACAACTCGCTCAGAGTTGTTGTTTTTCCCGTCCGAGCAGGAAAACTGTTATACATCTACTTTGTGGTACATAGTTATTGGGGCAATAACATTTACTGCATTTCAGCGGATGAGCTGACATCGGCAGAGGTGACGGACTTACTCACCGACCTCTCTTCCCTCTCAAAAAAAAGTACTAGTCAAAATTGTCATGAGGCATAAATTTCTTTCAATGTTCAACTAGAGCGCTTGCTTTTTCCCTCCTATCGCATCATTCTTCCGTCGAAGATATCGTGCTAGTAGAGTCTCAAGCTCATAAAAGTCACCGTTGTTCATTTTCTTCCAGACATCGAAGTATTAGATGCATGAAATTCTTGCTTCTCATCGTTTCAAGTAATTCACAGTAAGTGATTGCATCTCGTCACTGCGATATTTCATTTTGGATAATGATATGAACCGGATGCATCGTTCAACTTGCGACTGCATGTTTCAATTGTGCGAATTAATTTTCCAAGCTCGTGCCACACTGGTTTCTACAAAATAAAACGGCCTCGGTGCAGAGCTCCATGTATCATGCAGTTGTGAGCTGATCCTATGTGTTCGTTTTGATAAACGTTCAAGCCCCTCCCATAGCAAACGCTCTGGTGTGCAATAATGCTATGGAAAGCAGCGTATGAATGGGATGGTGTTATTCCGACGATGCATCAACAACCTCGAATTAGTTCATCCGAATCAAACGAGTTCAAGCTTCTGTGAGATTCTTCACAGGATTTTCTCCCCTCAGTTGAGTATACCACCTATAGTTCTAATGGTTATCGCTCATCAGATCACCACATGTTTTTTTCTTTGGTCATCTCAGTAGTTATTGTGCTGTTTATATTAGAAACGAGCAAAGGTGCAGCAAAGGAGTTTGGCACAATGTGTGCATTGCCATTCCACCTACCATCGATGCTCGCCGGTATCGTGAATCACTAGCAAATTAATGAAACATAGCAAATAACAAACTCTTATATGCGCGTTATTTTTTTTTTCGGAAAGCATTCTGATGTACCTAAAATTGATGATGAAATAAACTGAGCAACGTTTCAGAAAAAAACGAAATTGATCAAACTCCACGGACAAAAGACCATCCAAGTCTCCTTCACTGCGAAAGATTCATGATTGCTGCAGCACCGAAAAAAATAATTTATATGTTTTGGCTGTTCCAAAATCATGTTGCTATCTGACTGCGTGGAAAAATACACGTAGCTGGCGACCTTTGATGATCGAATTTCATGACCATCGCTACATGTGTCACAAAAGAAGTTATAAGATCCTCAAATTTCTGACAGAATTCAAAGAGCTGAAAGATCTTAGGCCATGTTAACGCTAGCTACTCCCAGTTCAAATCCTTCGGCTAAGTTTCACGTTGAAAGCTGCAATAGAATACAAGTACCACGAATTTTTAAATTTACCGCGAGGTTCCGAAAGCTGTGAAAAATTTAGTTTGGCAACCTGCTGGAATTGCATCGGCTCTTCAGTCGCCTGGGAAAATGCTCGTCCGGTACAAGTTACCCAAGTCTCAAAATTTCTGGAGACAAATCTTCTGAATTTTTCTTGTCTTCCTGAGAAATTTGTTTGGCGGTCTTGCTCATGGAAAAATGCACTGAAGCTCGATTTCATGCTCATTAATTTCAATGATTTTTATGTCAACTGTGTCGCTAAGCGTAAAGCGGCGACCAGTGGGTTGTGGATGAGTGTATCGTCGTAAACAGCCAGTTGTACGGTTGTCCAATCTGAATTAATAAGCATCACGCTATGAAGTAGAGCTGGGTTCACAAACAAGAGTTTCGGCATTAAGTTTGGTATGATAAAAGGTGAGTTGTGGCTGCAGTGATAGCTACGGCATGGTAACCAGCCAAATGAGCAGTGAGGTGTCGGTTGGTAAATGATGCGTAGGAGGGTGCTGAAGTGCAAAATGGCAGGCAATGTGAGGCGGGTCAAATATGAGGTATGAAGATGGCTTCATCACTGGATGGTTGTTGCATCACATCGGTGTCAATTTCTGCACTTTTGTTCATTCGTGGCTATTCTTGGTGACGAGTGAAAGCATTGCCCGCAGGTGGCGTCGCAACCTGCCACATTCTAAAATGAATACTAAGCTTTGATAAAATGATATGTCCATTCATTTGATGAAACGACCAGCTGACGGAGCAAGATGGAAATGATGTAGCCATCATTCAATGATGAGACCAACTAGACGTTCCACTGCTTGCCTTTGAGCACATAATTTCACAACTTACATTCTCGAAACCCATTGTTCACCCAGCAATAATGACTGAGATTGTCGGCGCTTGCTTGGCTGACTGAAGCGTTTAATCGGGGAGAGCGAGGTCGCAGCCAGTCAAAAGACTTGATAGTAATGTTTCTTGTCGTCATTAAACAGTTGTTAACATACAGGTCTGCGTCAAGATGGCTTCACATAAGATACTGACCACGTTATCTTCGCTGTTGCAAGTGTTAAATGTTTAAACGCAAATGAGCGTTCTATCATTGAAATCTCCTTTTTGTGCTGCAGTAAAAGAAAGCTCTGGTTGTTAAGCGTCGGCCCGAGGGCGGCTGACCTGGTGTAAATATAACCATGCATGAGCTATGGTTTTCCAGTGTGAACGGAAAAAGAGATGAGCAATGATCAGACTTTTCAGGTGCTACTCAGAAGTAGTCTCATCTGCACATTTGTCGGTACTCGTGGTATGATTGCTGTTGCTAAGACGTCTGGGCGACAGTTCTTATAACGTGTTGAAATAGCGCTGTTTATGTTCAGCACATTCGGTTCACTAGAGCCACTATCATGCGGGCATCTCGCAACTGGAGCTTCTTTATCAGATCTTCTAAAACATGACTTCGAAACAACATTCGCATCTATCACTGCAACGTTTAGATACTTTGTTGAGTTGCAACTCTTCTACAGTTTGAGAAATCACATCTCATATGACAAAACAAATGGTAACTGTGTAAAGTCGAAAATTTGACATGAACGCAGCATAATAACGATCCACTGTTGGACCATGATTACGACAGCACCAACTATTCAAGAGCACGTTGGCATTCCACAACAGACCATATTCTTCAATGGGTCGCAAACGGCAAATACTACCAATCATCTCATCGAACGCTTTAGCAAGAGTTTTTAAGTTCGTCCCGATCTGGTCGAACTTCAGAAATTTGTCTTAACCAACGAGTTCTAAATGTTCCAAAGTTGGCTCGGTTAAACTTTGTGATGAAGACACTTAGCTGTGATGGATATGGCTCAGTGAAACTTTTCTAAGTCCTTTAGAGCGTCACTTTTGAAGCACTCCGCACTGTACTCTCAGTCGTGAGAAATTCTTGCCAATACTCCAAAATTGTCGTGTAGCATTCGATTCCCGTTTCTTTTTTCAACGCCACTTAGGCGCTTCTTAGCGACATCCTCTTTCCTTCCCAGGGGATTTGAACATATCTTCTTTATATATTTCCCACCATCTTCCACCTTGGACTCCTTCATGCAAATCCTCGAAGTACGATAAAGTTGCATTTTCAAATGAACGGTAATATGAAGAAAGACGGCGTTTTCGAGTAATGGACTGTTGGTCTGATTGGTGGAACTGTAAAAGTGCATCATTACCCCACATATGGTGCACTGTGTGAATTTAAATTCGTGTATTACGTATTGTCGTTTGCGGCATATGAAAATCTGTTTTGCTTCTTAGCTCTTTGGTCTTCCTTGCGAATACCGATGTTAGTGCTACAAGGCACAGTTACACTACCTCTCCTGATTTCCTCTGAATCGTGTTTTGCTGATGGCTGTTTAAAGTGGAGGTCCTTCGGCTTCAGCTTCATATTTTACGCTTTTTCACTTCTTAGTTGCTCATCATTTATGTTGGTGTGATGAAACATGATGAGCAAACTTGCACCACAAAACAGCCGTCGAAAATATCGAATGCTGGGTTAGACATTGCATTTTTTTTCCAGAAACTTTAATTAGATGTTTCGATTGATGTCTTGTATTCCTATGGACAATTTAAAGACAAGTCACGAAAAATAATATTTGTCCTATTTAAGTGAGTTCAAGAATCCTAAGCATGAAGGATCAGCACATTCTTATTTTAATTCCTCAAAGGCATCGATCAAATTTGCCGTGAGTAGTCTTACCGCTTCCTCGATGAAGAAGGCATCAGATATGCCTTCTAAGTTATTTAGGATTATATGGCTAGCAGGAGAGAATGAATATGGAGGGAAGAATTCTCATAGTGCATCTAGCCAACGTTCATGCGCTTCGTGACTCTTGTCAACGCCGAAATTGTTTATGGAAGATGACCGATTTGACGGAATGGTGGACAATTACACGCATAGAATAACGACATCATTCATGAGTCATTTTGCCTCCTACATCGACCATCTTTTCTTATATTATTGGCATCATATGATTATTTAAAGCTGAAAACAGATCTTGTGAATGGGGCAAATGCAGCGAATGTGACTTCATTTACCAAATATCACAAGCGGAACTACTCAGGTTCCCCATAAGAATTCTGTAATCTCTACCTAAATCAGTTTATGACTGAGAGGTCACAGAACAAAAAGATTTTATTCTCCTGCATTCTTTCATTTTATGTCACCCTTTCACCGGAAACCGTGGTTTGTTGTTTTTTTCCTCAGTTGGCCAACACTTCGAAAAGAAATAGTGCTTGATTGCCGACAAGTCACTGTACTTAATGGATTAGCGTAAAAAGCTGGCTGTTGATTGTGTGTAAAATCTGATTCGATGCATCATATTTTTCAGCTGCTTGTGAAGGACGGTGATTACCTTCTCATCTGCTTTTCAACTCGCTTATGCGCGTTGCAACAATCGGGTATTTGAGTGTGCATGAACACACATTTCTATCTTCCTGTCCATCAGATGGCGTTCACGCTTGAAGAAGCTGTAGCTAAAGATTTTGAAATTTGATGGGAATGATGTATCTTGCTGAGCTTCTTTATCGCCTTTCACGCAGAAAACCTTGTAAGGATTTGTTGACTTGCTTGTATTTTACACACCGATCAAACTTCCCATGCACCAATTGAATTATGTGAATAGGAATCTTGTCTGGAAAATTTCACGATCCGTTGAAACACAAAAACATCGTTCCACCTGTCTTATTATTTACTGGTATTGTATAAAACGATTCGATGCAATGAGCGGAATGTAAAAGCCCATATCCTACCAATTTCCCAACAGCCTTTTCTGTCCACCTTCTCATCACTCCGCCGTCTTCAGTAGAGAATGAACAACTACCAACGTTTTCCGAATTGTTGAAATCTCCCCAATTCCTCACGAAGAAGTTGGTCAGTGGAAGTTTATGAGAAGAGTAGAATCTGAAGAACTCGTTCCTGTGATTCATCTTTACAGTGTATTTCTTTTCCTATCCTGGCAAAATCTGTAGGTTTTGCACGCTTACCTGAGTAATAAATCACGCTGCTAACAAACGCGTTGCCGGGGAAAGCAGGAAGGATGTGGCTGCGAATCTAATGGGTCATTGGGGACGAAATTTTTGAGAGGTTCCAGTCGAAAGTTCTCGACAGTCCTGAAGACATAGACACAGACTATCTCCATGACTATGCGAATGCATAATTTAATTGGTTGTTTGTTTTGTTGCTAGCGCTGAACTAACATTTCATCCGTCAATTCTGATGCAGAGCCGTAACGGGAACGATGTCGGTCTGAGTGACTCGCCTATTGGTGCACCGTGGTGGGAGGTCCGCGAGCCATTTGAGTGCGGATATTCTTCGCAATGAAATAACGCGAGCGAGACTTCGTTCAACTCTGAGTGCATATGCTGGCCTCTTTGTGTGGCACCGGCTATGTCAACCCTTCTCTCAACTGTCGTTGGAACTCATTTGCCTCTCATTTTTCATCCTGTTTTCATTCAAGCTGACTCTTTTGTTCTGTCAACTTGCTCAGTTCAAACAACTTGCGCGCTTTCCACTTCCAATACCTGTCTAGACACGGTTGCATAATTCATCCCTTCATTTACGAATAAAAACATCAATGAAATCTGCTAGTGAGTGTCCCACTGTTTTTTTTCATCAATAGCTTTCACCAGTGCGTAAAAATCGACTTGAGCATTAGAAGAAGGCCTGTATCGCCGACTTGTGTTAAAAGTACCAAATTCACCTTCGTCTGTTGTGCTCATAAATGAATACGAGTAATTGCAGAATTGTGACGAAATTGTGGTTTTTTTCCACTGTTTGTTTCTAAGAGCAATGCATGTGAAGGCAGCCTTGTATGTCGCTTCCAAGCGTTTCGCACTAATTGGACAATCACTTCAAATTGAGGTTTCTCTCATCGCGATAACTACATACAAGCGTTCCTCCTGTTCTTATCACATCATTTCCCCGATTGCATATTCGCTTTATGATTCCATTCATATTTTAAATCCAACTTGAATATTGTACCAGGTAACCTATGTTATATATGAGAAGCTAGTTAGAATTCATTGCAGTTCCCACGCTGAATTTACTTAACGCTTATTCAGCAAACAATCCAAGAATTTCTCACCTGAATACATCCACTTACTCCAGTCCAACAAACGTTACTTTTCAAAAGGCAAATAAGTGGACGATCAAGAATCCAGCCTGATTTCCGCACATACACCAACTAACAAATTTCCGCACATATATCAACCTCAAGAAATCGTTCCCTGGTTAGCATCTGTGCAGTATTTCTCCCATTATTCGCAACTCGCAGCCTTTTTGGACCTTTGCGATATTGGAAATCTTCATTTCATAGTCCTTCTGATAGTTAATAATTTCGATGCTAGGATTGAATTGTGTTTTCTTTTTCAACAAATATTGGGAAGAATGGTAATTCCTTTTAAGCTGCTTTTCCGCTCATGTAGAATGGCAGTTTTTTTTGCCCCTTTGAGTCGTATTCTCAGAGCAGTTTGTCATCGGTGAAAGAAAATTAATTTCTCGCACTTCACAAATGACGATAGCTGAAGCAATTTCGAACGGCGTTCAAATGTTCAAACAATCAAGTAATATTCTATTCTTCGAAAAATTGTCGAGAAATTGTGCCAAGAGAAGTTCTCATAGACAGACATCTGAGGGAGGAGAAACATTAAGCCAATCGTTTTATTTTATAGTCGACCGATCTAAATTTACTCTCATTTTCATTCGGACTTTTGCGACTATAAAATCCTGCGCTGCTTTTCATTGCTCAGTACCGTTTTTTTCCCAAATAAAGAAAGTAGAGAGCGTACTCGTCAAACAAAGGTTTCATGCGGCCAATAACCCCTTTTTCGCTTACCTATTCCTTCATTTGCAGTCGCCGAAAGTGCTCTAAAAAGAGCTTATGAGTGCTATCACCCAACACTTTAAAAGTATGTAATTACATGTCTTCCTATGGACAAGTTTAAACTGTTTATGCTTGCGTTCATTACTTCAACGACAGCTGAGAGTCCTCATTGTTATACGCAGCTGTCTTTCGATGTTTGTGTTGAATGCTTTCAGGAGGTAGAATTTGTCACATGGAATCTGACCATTCGAACTGATTTGGTTGCTTCGTTTTTGTTGGTATGCTTCACATCACCGAAAGGTGTGTAGCAATGCTGTACGCCGATAGAATACTTAGTCATTCTTATTTAGAATGCACCAGTTGAGTTATCCGATGGGCACAAAGTGGAGCCGTCTGAGCGCGTTCGACAAGCTAAATTTCACCAGCCGTCACTAACAAATCCGCTGCACTTTCACGATTCCTTCGAATATGCATGCATCACCAGTTAATGCACTTAGCGAGATCAGTAATTGGCTAACAGAGGTGTGTTGTTAAATGATAACAGATTATAGGCAAGCGTGTGCTGCTGTGCTGAAGATATGTCTTGTAATTAACTGATAAAGATTGTCCACGTCGGAATCGCCTAAAACAATGGTTAAAAAATGTGAACGACTGAACTTAGTAAAGCTGCTGCTTATGCATTCCCCAAGAGGATGTACTTATACGTTCATGCGAATATTTTCGAGTATCATCGATACGAAGCGCACCCTTTCAGTTACAATTTCAATGGGCACAACGTCTGGCTATACTTCACAGACGGTGATTGCATGCAAACATTGCTAATGGCGTGGAGTTTCTTTTTCAATCCCTTCTTTCTTCCTGCAGTGCAAGTGATTTATATTGCAATTACACGAGTGTTTTGTGCGCTGGTATTGCAATGCTATAAGCTCACGCAAAAGCGTTCGCCTTCATGGCTTTCTTCCACACTTACTTCAGGCATCTGTAGACGTTCGTTAAGCTCACCACCAGTCTTTCTTGCAAAGCCGCACACATTGTCAAAAGAAGGATCCAAAAAAACGCATGTTTTGTCGGACAACCTTTTAATGATTACTTCTTTTTCAGTGCGCTTGCAGCTTGCGCCACGATTCAAACTGCGTAAGAGAAAATGTTGGTCGTTTTAGGATTCCTTATGAACTGCGGCGCATATTGGTGTTCAAATACTGTGGCACATTTTTAGTATTGAAGGCCTCGGAAATTTCTAGTTGCGGGCTGGATTGGACTTAATATCACGAATTTGTGGAGTCGTCTTTGTGGAATTGTATGATGTTGGAAATCGGAACTGCTGGAAATGTGACAAAAAAAGATGACAACTGCGCCTGCAGATGCAGCAGTTCACGTTTGGAGAATTGAACCTTTCAGATTTCTAACTAGTTCGAAGATTGCTAAAAGTGGTTTGATAGCACGTTTCAACAAATTTGTTGGTTTGTTCACTTTTGAAGTACCAATGCGGGTGAATGCTTCAGTAGGTGACTGGAATAATCAATGCGTCGTTTTTGCCACGTTAAAGGCGCAGAACAAGGAACTGATCTTTGCTTCATGCCGTTTCAAGCTGTCGATGTATTCTGAAGCGCAGTCATAGTCTAGGCACCTGCCAAAGCTAATTGAAAAATTCATCCCTGGAGCAGGTTTGAACTGCAAGGATGAGTGCTGAGTAGAATAGTAGGTAAGAAGGGGGATTTACCATATTCTGAAGGTGTGGTCGACTCCTGCTCTGCCTTGAAGAAATTGAAAATGTTCTTTCTCCAACTGCTTATTATTTATGAGCGCGAAGGAAGCTATTTTCAAGGATGCCTAATCAATCAGAAAGTCATTAATGAGATTCTACCGTGATACGCCAGTTCGTAAATGACTTTTTTTACGGCGGAGGATATTTCTCATTTCCATTGGGATCTACACTTCAATCTTTGCCAGCCTCAAAGAATGTGAAGCCATTATTCGCTGCCTGACTGTCCGCTAGCTTTTTATTGGCTTCCTCCACCGCTGTGGCAGCAGTGGATGAGAAGGCCTTTGTCTGCTATTCACGGTGGTTGTTCCGGACGACTGGTTAGAATTGTGGAAATAGTCTCCCTACCTTTTTGTAACACAACTGATCCTTTGTGACGCTTTACTGTTTCGCTTCGAGTGCACGTCCATTCCCCGAAACTAATAAACCCATCGAGGTTTTTCTGAGCATATCATCTACAGAACGTTCAAACAGTTAACTGTTTTATTGTGTTCCATCGTCATAATTTGAGGAAATGTGTGAGGATATGAGGGCGAACATCCGAAGAGAATGATAATAGAGCAGACAATAGAAAGAAACAGGGATGAGTGAAAACAAGACGTTAGCATGGCAACAGTTCCGTCGAACTGTCGCATTGCTGATGTCACGCACTTCAGATGTCAACGCGTAAGACTGCTGACATGTAGAGATCGAGAAGACAGCAGTAGTTTCGAGGGTGAAGGATTGAAAATATTGACGATATCGATAGGAAATAGGCTCCAGAGTCGTACAACAAGACACTGGGGACACTGCAGAAAATGTCAGAAAAGATGTGTACAATTTCACAACAAAAGCTGGAACCGGTGTTCAGCTGGAATATTTCAAAAGTTTGTCATCAGATGCATCAAGCTGGTGGCATAACTTGCTTGATATGGTTACACTGAACTTTGCGAGGGGTAACGAGTGAAAATATTCGTGACGGTCTTTGGCAATCTGATATCGGAAACGAAATAAGGGGCCCATAGAAGAGCGCAACAACAAAAACTGCGCTGAAGTAAGCAACGAAAACATCCCTATAGCACATCTTTGCTGTAAACTACAAAGAATCGAGTTCGCGAATTTAGATGAATTTTGCAGTGGAACAGTGCAACCCTTGATTAAAACTAGAGGTCATTATAACATCAGAGTGATGGGTGCCATCTGCAGAAGAAATATTCTTACCCTTGATATATTAAAACATTCATATCAGAAGTTGGCGCGAACACATTTAACATGGTCCCACAATTTCGATCGATCGACAAATGCGTCGCTTTCTTCTGCAGAATGTGGGAATCGCAGACAGGATTGTACTTTGGACGATACAAATGGTGAGATTGTCGCCCAAACTGCTTCTCAGAAAACGATCGCAGACGTCATTAATATATAGGAGTGTAAAAATGGACCGCAGAACCCTTCGTTGATGACGCCAGTACGAGTTAGGTGTGAGGCGCGTTTGCTATTCCCACTCCTCATTTTGTAGCTTCCTTCGAAAAGAATCCTCTAAGCTACTTCAGAAGAGCCGATGGCACTATACTTTCCCAGTTTCAAGAACAGCTCACCATTATGAAAATTGTCCAGCGTCTTTACGCAGTAAAAATGCACAAATTTTGTCCGAACGCTGAAGTTCGATGCAGACACTCACCATACCTATACTAGAAATAAATTGCGACACCATCGACCAACTACGAAGTGGAACTGTGCAGAGTTCAGAGAATAATAATATTTGTGGCGTTTATCATAAAAAGTTTGAAAACGGAGCAGCTTGAGCTCATCAAGCTCCAGCTTATGCGATAAAATTCTCCAGCAACATTGAAACGAAAGCACATTCACAAGAAGGAGGAAGCGACATGCGGAGAAGACAACGTGCGTAGACTGTACTCTAAACATGCATGGAAGTGCATCGGAAACAGCCAGATATAGCGTTTGATTAGCCCTTTTGGCTATCGAGTTGAAGCAAGCAGCACATCTGTTATCCTTGAAGATATATTATTCAATGCAGTAAGTGATTGTTGCAGTATTTAGCGAGCAGTGATAAATGATAAGGCATGCCTTTATTCTCTTGTTTCTTGTTATTTGCGTATATAGCAACAGAGAACGCCACCTCCGGGGGTTATCGCAGATCATTCTTCGCGGATCCGTGGGTTGATTCCATTCCGCTGGTTGCCCTTCAGTGAATGCGATGCGAAATATACGTCAACGCCTTGCTTGCAGTTCGATTTTCTGCCTTGTATTTCTCACTTTTGTTGGAAAATATACTCAATGATGAAGTCGGTTCCCATGCATCGCATCGCTTTGTTATCTGCTGAAGTTCGACATGAAACAATTGGAGAAATTCATTGTAGTAAGCTTATATAAGCTGCTTTGGAGAAAGGCTGCAATATCCAGAAGTTGGAAAGCATTATATATTTGTTGCGAATAAGTGATCGTAAGTCATTGACGCTTGCAGCAGTCAGCGAACGAATGAATGAATTTGAAGCTGTGCTCAGCGTTGCGGACTATCTCGTAATGTTTTATAATGCTCCCTCATATAACTAATTGAAAAGTTGTTTTATCAGACCTTCCAGCACTGCGATGAAATGCAAAATCGCTCGCTAAGACTGCATCAAATCGTTGTCTATTGGTGATCTTCCTCGGCAGATGCCATTAGCTAAATGCCCTTCACGTTTACAGAGCTTAAGGCGTGACGATGAACACTGCCTGAGTCGAACTATTCTGTATTTATTGCACCAGTACATTGATGCGGTTATTCTCGAGGTCATTTTTCACCTTTTTCACTTTCCATTTATTCTTCAAATTGATTTCAGATTTCACAAAGCATTTTGCGTCGTATAAAGAAGACCACAAATCGTGGCGTGAAGAGGATCACGGCAACTTTTGCTCAATGAGGTTGCTAGGATTAAGTGATTTATCATTCATCATTAATGAAGAAAAAGAGATGTGAGATTTAGTTTTTCTATCTAACTCAATATCATCACAGATGAACAATGCACCCCGAATTGTTTATAGCAGTCAGCACTTACACAGCCACCTTATTGATGAATTCGTCGGCTGAAAAAAAAACTGCTTTCATAGCTCAGCTTGGTAGGCCTCCAATGTGCATATTTTTTCTCCGGAAAGATTAAAGCTTTCAAAATGCGATTTCACTTCTTTGTGAGTTGACAAGCAGATTGCGTCCCAACCGAATTGTTGAAGCAGTTGTAGCTCAGCGTTCGACACTACGGCTTCAATTTCCTTGCACAACGTCGATGCAGTGCATCACATTTTTCCCTTCCTTCATTGGCACCCACATAAACTTTTTGATTACGCCTAGAGCATCGTCAAAAAATCGATAACAAATCATTTTGTTATCCCGCAAGAGGCATGTGCTGCTAGCATGCGCATTTGTGATGGCAGCACCTACATTACCTTGGATTTATCCGAAATTCGATGACCCATTTCATGAATGCTAGGAATGAGTTCGCAACGGTAGACAGATATTCCCATCCAGTTCTTCATTCAAATGTCTTGCGCGACGAAAAAGATCTTTCATTCGTCTTCTCATCCCGTTTTGGGAATTTTTTCTTGTGAGCGCAGAACCGAAATCTGTGTAAAGGTAGCTGCCTTAAATACCTGTGATCATTGTAAGCTGAGAAGAAGAAAGTTTTCTGACTATCTTTTCCAGTTTTCGATACCGTTGGTAGATATCGTCATGCAGAATGGAATGTAAAAACTTCGGTTTTAAATGGATCGCCTGTCATAGTGAACGAGGTTCACTTCGATCCTCTGTTACAAAATGCTGGTCCTCTGCTTCATACCAAAAATCTTCTGCTGCGTAAAGGATTTTGACGCGATAGCAGTCAGTATACAGTTTCCCGCTTCCTTTTGCCAATGCGTCAAGCTTTCTAAGGCTGCATTTTCTTCGATCGTCTAAAATCAAAGATATTTGCCACCGTCCTCATGTACCCTTTTCGTGAGATTTGCGACTCCCGTGGAAAAGGTGAAAGCGCAATCTGGCAAATGGAGTTGCTATATGTACCATAAGTTTCTTATTGAATTATGTATTCTGTTGCAATTCTGCTCATCGCAGCGGGTAATTTCACGAGTTTCACCCCTGTAGAAGAACTAGCGTCATTCTGCATCCAGATCTCGTTTAATTCAACTTCTCTGAAAAATCATCTGCGAGAGAATTATTATTTCTCTGAGCTGACTGACGGAAGTGATAATCAGATCGGCCACAGAAGACATGCAAACTTTTGGACATCTTAAAACAACTGAAAAGTTGTTTAAACTTTTTTTTCCGAGGTCAGCTTCGACATTTCTGTAGCAGATCACCAATTGCTTGTGTTAGACGCGCTAAATTTCGCAGTTCTAATTTTGATTGTTCCTGAGGTAGAATCACCGAACAGGCAGAGACAGACACACTCACATGCACATGCTTAGAAATAACGTTGGCATGATGCGTCTTCAAATGCTAGCTGCCAAAAGCGCGGAAAACGGCATTAAAACGTGAAAGGTCTCGCGGAGACGATAGTCTGTAAGCTGTTTGGCGATGACGGAATGCCATGCTTAAACGTAATGAATCATGTCCTCACAGGGGTCGAGGCCTTCCACGTCCACGCGGCCCCTGTGAGAGCTTCCCACGTCCCGGATATCTTCCGCCCTTGCGTGGATATTTAGTAAAGAAGGAACCCACTCCTCCCGCTCACCCCTCCTTCCCACAAGTTGGAGCGGATTGATGGAAAACACTTGTTCTCATTACAAGTCCGTTTTCACGCAAAGTTGCAACAGAGGCAACCCTCGAAAAGCTATGGTTTTGACACACATTCGCAACTTTGATGAGGATGCTGGGACTAAAGTCGAAGTTGCGTATTTGTGGCAGATGCGATGGTGTGGCTTGTTTAGTAACGCAGCACGCAAAAAAAAATTGGTCAAGAGGACACCCGCTTTGGCGATGACGTGAGTGACTGTTGCAACGTTATTTTTTGAGTGAGTCATCTGGACTGGTAGATCAGTTTTGGCTGCTGAAAGTAATCAAGACGTAGATGAAGTAGCTTTTGAAAGATTCACATGCTGCAATTGCTGGCCGTGCTTGTATAATGGGTGTCAAAGTGTGGTCGTCCGAGAGAAAAAGGTGCTGTGCTCGACACTAGATCCCACTTTCCGTGATGCGTTTTGACTGAGCACATTATATCTCAATACTATTTTCCATAGTATCTCGTTGTGTCTCTGAAAACACCTTTGTGCCACGTTTCTTTTCAGCGTTTCTCGTTTCAACACACTACCTCATGCATTTCCTCATGTTACGTGTCTCTAATGAGCACTTTTTGGGTTCGCGATGGCGGGAACCGCGTTTTTATTATCCCTCACAGAGATCGTGAAACTGAAAACCGAGGGGGACACGCATAAGGCTTGTTTCAAGAAAATCCCTCGCCAGTGGCGGGTTTATTTCGCAGGGCCCCATGACGGTTCACCCGTGGTCCAATGTTTAGAGGCCTTGCAAACAGGGGGATGGTGGTGAACTCGGGACACTAGTTTGTGGCTCAGCCGTGATGTATTTGACTTAAAACGACAAGGTTTTCATGCAAGATTGTCATGAGTGCTTTTGCAGCTATGAACAACTAAAGTTGTTAGCATTTTTTCATTAATGCGACTGCGCTTACGATGTCTCGAGGGAGTTTTCCATCTGAAGCATCCGATCCACAGATAGAAGAAGTAATTTCTGGATGTGTTGGAAAAATTATTTACCAGGTCCAAATCAAAGCATTCAGCAGAAACAATAATTCTTGGAAGGCGAAATTTTATTGTGCTATTGCAGTCCATGACTTCACTTGTTATTATGCCAGAGCTCACAACATAAATCAGCCAACAGAGCAAAACTGCTTGGAGTTTCCTGCTGTGATACCTTTCCACTCCGCAAAATTTCGTTCATGAGGACGACAATAGATAAATATGTAAAACTGATTGGTCTTTTGCGACTTCACTTTGCCGAATTTGCCGCCTTACAACGCCGTCTGTAGTCTGAGCGTTTAGTGCATGATCATTGTGGCAGTGGCTTCTCAATTAGTGGAACTGATGATGCTTCCCAAATTTTCATGAGAAAGCTTTCGCCAATTGTTTTGCTGAGCGCAGAAATATTATTGCGGTGCTTTGTAAGATCTAATTCCGAAGGCTAGAAGAAAAAGTAAACAATGATTTTGAGCTGTATCATTAACGGAGGCTGGACTGCCCGTAATATTGCAGCGCACGCAGCATTCTTCTAACTTAAGCAACATCAATGATGTGAAAGCAGATTTGCAAGGTTGAGTTGCACATTACTTCATAATTATGCAACCACAGTTTCGCATACTAGATGGCTGAATAAACATTCAATTTTCAACTTCGAAATAAAAATAGAACTTTCAATATTTTCTGTGGTCGGTAACAAACAAACGTTCAGAGCATGTCAGAATGCCAGTATCACGTTCAGTGCTTGTGATTTAAGTCTGCTGTGACAGAAGTGTCTTTTAGGTGATATATCGGCATTCATTCCTACACCAAGAGACCAATAATGCAAGCAACCAAGCGAGCCTAATGCTGCGCTTGGTGTTCGAGAAAACGATAATCGACGTCTTCACTTCCTAGATGACCATTTAGGAATCTTGATAGCTCTCTGAAAATTTTTGAATGCGAGATAGTGCAAGCTAAGAAGCTTAGTCTGAAGCTTCTTGCAAAATGCTGCCCTACTGCAATAAGTGATGCTTACCAATCTTTCCTCAATGAGCTTCTTATTCAATCTATATTGAGTGAAATGGAAAAAGCGCTCTACTCGATGAATGAGTAGGCGAGGTGGAGGGTCAGTGTAAAGTACCGCAGCCAATTGAAGTTGATGAAATCAGCCAATAATGCTCTGAAAACGTCTCATATCCTGATAACTCGAGGACTTCTTATCGTAACCCGCCGATATCTGAGAAACATCAAATGGTTCAATATTGATTAGGCGAGTTCATTTAGGCCTATTTTCCTGACGTGATTCATAAATAAAGGATTCAAAATCTGGTTTTAAGAGATGCTAGGATCAGAGCTTTCTTTTCCCAGTCGCAACCAGCGAGTTTTAAACAAAGAATGAGCACCAAAATTTTTTCAACTCAATCTCACTGATTAGAAGGGTAACGAGGGTTTTGCTGGAAACTGCGAAATTTTCATTCTTTGTTCAAAAAATGTCACAGCTCTGTGCATCTTATGGCAGCCAGGTGAAGATGGCAAGAAATCCAAACTGGGATGACTGCTAGAAATTTTTGGAAAAAGATGCAGAAGCGCTTTAAAGCTCGGCTTTCCGCAGTCTCTTTGGTAAAAGCGAGTCGTTTTTGGTGAACTGCGCTTCAAATCGAAATGCGCTCGCCGGACAGAAATTTCATCCAGCCATGCTTGTGGGCTATGCAAGTGATGTTTGCACTCCACGATTTTCCATGTTCTGTAATCCGCAAACATCGGATCTTCTGATGTTCTGACTGAAATGTTAAATATATGCCAGTATAATGGCAAGTTACTGGGGAATTTGCCGTCGGATCTTATGGCTCAATGAGCAGATGATGATAGCGGATTCTTAAATAAGGGATGTTGTTGAGATATTTTGGAAGCATGCCACTCTTTACTCGCTCAATTTAACGAGTCATCATCCAACGCTGCCGCCTCCATTCTCTCTGCTGCTCAAGTTTTGCAATCACCTTATGCATTTAAATGAGGTCGCCCACAAGTATCGACCCTGTGTGGGATTGGGTGTGCAATTCATCGGCATGGAATAACTGCGCGCAGAAAAGCGTGCATTCATTCGATGTCCGCTGAAGCATCTCTAGTAATATGCGCGATTAGCTGAAATAGTAATTATCTACCATCACACGGACAAAACTCTCTAAACATTTAAACAGCCAGTTGCGAGCGTGTTGTTGTGGCTCTCACATGTAAGAAACGAATGAAAGGTTTTGCTATTTAATTTTAGTTGGTCGAATCAATAGCAAATATCCCATCGATAGGCGACAATTTTCTTCATTGGGTAGTTGTAGATATACAACGGCTAATGAAATAAATTTGAGGTGAAACGCTCGCAACAGTTTCAAATGAAAGAGCACTAGCGATGCAGCAGCCCAATTTCATCTCTTCTACCCGACAACAACGCACACTGTGCCCGAATCCTACAACTTTCTTCAGATTGCACGTTCTACCCTTGCAGTCAACTTGAATGCTTTCGCTCAGATAGGTGCATAGATCACATCATATTAGATCAACAAAAGTATTCCGTCGTTGTAACTAGAGCTTTCTTCATATATGCATCGATTGAAATAATTTGAAACTATAACAATGGCCATGGGGGGATCGGTTGCTCAGTGGTAGAGCCTTAGCCTCTCACGCGAAAAGACCCAGGTTCGGTGCCAGGCTGATTCCCCAGCGGTTCGCCAGAATGCTGACCACCAGGCGTTCCAAAAATCTGGCCACAACAGCCGTGTGTGGCTGTCAGCTGGGTCGATACGGGAATCGATGAAACTACAGCTGTCTTTGTTTCCTTGTATCTAACAATTAGCGTCAGTGGAATTATTGCCATAGCACCTTCATGTATGTCCGCATCGTGTTCGAGAAATTTTCTCACGCGTTTATGTAATAGTGCACCGAAACCCTTACGTGCATTATGTTCAGTGACGTCAGAAAATTCTGCGTGACGAGTATGAATTGTGAAGAAATCGGTTACACTAATGCACCTGCTACCTCAGAAGTATTATATGGTCAGGAGAAGCGCATAAACATTGATGTTTTCCCAGCCGCCCATCGACGAATGCGGGAACCTTCTTCGTAGATATATACGCCACTGATGGTAAACAGCTAGACCCTCAGCACCATTCAGCTTCCCACTGCTTACTTTTCAGATCATAGTTGTTTATAATATTTATGCACCTGGTCTTCAGATGCGTTTTGTCTTAAAGGCACCATGTGAGCAGATATTATTGGTGAGTCGACTTTGTGATCAAGAAACTTCCTCTTTCTCCAATAAGTTGCATCTATAAAGCAAATAGAAAAGCACGCTGGTGAAGGTTCTACGAAGCAACGTTTCCCACTCGATTCGCTTAAGCGATGAATCTTATCGCTTGTCAGTGAACACCAAAACGTGCGCAATAATGCACTCATTTGTGATATGCAGTTGATTTCACCACCCGCACAAATCTGTTGCAAAATGTTTTTTGTCCCCTCCGTGTAGAAAACATGTGGTTTTTTTGAATCATACGAATGCTTGCAATTCATCCAAGCTATCACCGAACAGCTTGTTGAATAATGGAGGAAATCACTCACACAGTAATATCCATTATATACACCAAATTAACACGGGCTTCGCCTATCCTAGATTGATGGCACGACATGGACGAACAGACAAAGAGACACACCTACGTGTGCACGGACGTGACGCTAACACAGGACACTTTGTCGGTGCAAATTTGCAAAAATGGGTATAAAGACCATTTCGGAAGTGATAGATCATTTAACCATCCAACTACTCTTGCCACTCTATCTTATTATTATCGAAGCCAATTATCCAGAATTGCATTCCTCCCATTCGTAATGATTTGGCTCATACTCGCTTTAATTTCCACAAACCTCATATTCGTATATTAGGGTCCAGAACGGCGAAAACCGCAACGTAGCTTGGGTCGAAAAGTATGGAGAGAATCCGAGCAAGGTTATCAGTAACAACGTTGAAAAGTGCGTTGTTTTTCTGTGGTGATTCACAATTTTCACAATGTGTTGCCTTCAGAACTCACTGAAATATGGACCCCTGCATAATTTCATGCTGTGCGCAGCATCTAACCACCCTTCCGCTGTTCTTATCGAGTCAATACGTCGCATTTCAACTAACGTTTGCCATCATCATATTGACAGCTGTGAGAATTCTCTGTCGAAAGATTCTTTCATCAAATTTTTCGTTGATTGAACTTACAGTCTTAATGCAAAAATAGACTAGCAATCTGCTTAAGACGAAAGCCTTTCAAGAATTGTTGTTAGTTTTTGATTTAGGCAGTTTGATCGTAAGAAAGTTGATGTAAAGCTTTTCAGGCGATTTCATCCCAAGCATTTCCATCAAAATCGAACTTTTCATTTGTTCGTAGCCCCCTTAGATCTTCGAGAATATTGCTTTGTTGTCAAAGCTCATGAAAACGTACCAATTCTGAAAGTCTGTTATTAGTGGCAATGTGAAATTTTGTGTATTGCAAGATACAGGGCCTGTATACCGAACGATATACAGCTTCGCATAATCACTGCTCGATGACAGACAACCAGAGTTGATGCAGTCGATGAAGAAAGCAACATCACGTCGTTAGATGGCAAATATTCAACGTTGGTCTCATCGAATCAAGGATCCAAAGTGCAACCATTATATTGGTGCTTCTCTGAATCGTAGCGGTCCAACGGCGACATTTGTTGACATCTTCGGTAGATATCATGTTAGCACTCGTTCATTTCGGCATTTCTTATTAATAATGCATATGTACCTGCACTAAAAACTCTCATCAAAAGCTTCGAAATTGCGATCTCCGCTGCAACACCTGCGAGTGTGCAATATCGTTTCCTTATTGATACATACATCCGCGCGCGTAGTTTGCAATCATTCTGCCCTGCAAATTTGCACCTTTCTATGTTTGCAGAGCACGCGAATCACTTCTATGTATACGTGTAAGGTAACACACATAGAATATGATCAAGTTGCTCAATTACTGCTGTCCGTAT